>CAUYRH010118957.1:0-10662 GCA_963574655.1 Perodicticus potto
TGCGTACGAAAAATGATACACAACTATAGCCTAGGATGAAGGAGGGAAGGGGAGGGAGAGGGGAAGGGAGGGGTTGGGTCGATAGAGGGAGGGTTAGTGGGGGGACCACACCTATGGGTCATAGCGCAAGCACAAGTTGGATTTAGCAGGTGTAGATCATAAATGTCTTAATGCTGTAATTGGGTAAATGAGATGAAGGCTATTTTGATTAGTAGGATGTAAGCACTCCAATTTGTACAAATAATCAACATATTGAATCCCATAATGGCATAAATGTATTCATGATCTATGTACAAATGACTTAATAAAAAAAAATAAAGGTACTAAGGAATAGGAAAAAAAAAGACAGAGATTAGAAGAGTGATTTTTAAAATGGTCCATTTAAGCCTCTGCAAGAGACTCACATCAGATTCAGCAAGACAAATAGGTTGCAAATGAAAGGATAGAAGACGTATATCTGATAACAATTTCAAAAAGGGAGTGGGGGTAGCCATACTAATACCAGAAAAAAGGATTTTAAACTAAAAAGTATTACAACATCAAATAAGGATTATATATTGATAACAGGTCAATCCATGACTAATATATAATAATTGTAAACACAGCTAACAAGGCCACAAAATATACGGAGCAAGAACTGACAGAATTGAAAGGACAATTAGCAATTGAACACTAGAAACCAATTAGAACTCAGAGACACATACAGAGCACTCCTCCCAATAACAGCAGACTACAAGTGCACAGGCAGCAGTCTCTGGGATAAAAGACACGTTAAGTCACAAAACAAGTCTTGATAAAATTAAACAGACAGGGCTCGGCACCTGTGGCTCAGCGGGCTAAGGCCCAGCCATGTACACCTGAGCTGGCGGGTTCGAATCCAGCCCGGGCCCGCCAAACAACAATGACGGCTACAACCAAAAAAAATGGCCGGACGTTGTGGCGGGCGCCTGCAGTCCCAGCTACTTGGGAGGCAGAGGCAAGAGACTCGCTTGAGCCCAGGAGTTGGAGGTTGCTGTGAGCTGTGATGCCACTGCACTCTATCCAGGGTGACAGCTTGAGGCTCTGTCTCAAAAAAAAAAAAAAAATTAAACAGACAGAAACCATATAGTTTATTCTTCAAACACAGTGGAATGGAACTAAACACCAATAACAAAAAGAAAACTGAAAAATCCACAAATATATAAAAATGAAACAATACTTTTAAATAACCAATGGATCATAGACAAAATCAAAAGGAAAAATAGAAAATAACACAAACACAGAAAACCACAAAATAGCAACACTTTTGGGATGCAGCAAAAGCAGTACCCAAGGGGAAACTTACAACTGTGAATGCCTTTATTAAGAATAAAATAAAGATCTCAAACAATCTAATTTTACAACTCAAAGAACTAGAAAAAAGAGAATGAAACTCTAGACCTAAAGCGAACAGATGGAATGAAATAATAAGATTAGAGGAAAAGTAAACAAAATAGAGAATAGAAAAATAATAAACAAAACCAGAAGTTCGTTCTTTGAAAAGATCATTAAAAGTACAAGCTTTTAGGTACAATGATGAAGAAATACATAGATTTGCATAACTAAAATTTGAAATAAAAGTAGAAGCATTACAAGTGACTTAGAAGTAAAAATTTTATAAGAGAATATACTATGAACAATTGCATGCCAATGAATCAGATAACTTGGATGAAATAAACAAATTCCTATAACATCACAAGCTACCAAAACTCATGCAAAAATAGAAAATATGAATATACCTATAACAACTGAAGATAATTGAAGACAAATGAATGCCATGCAAAATACCACCCCCCCAAAAAAGTCCAGGACCATTAAGTGTTCATTGGTGAGTTTTACCAAACATTTAAACAATAATTAACACCAATTTTTCTGAAATCTTCTGAATAAAACAGGAGGAAAAAAATCACTTCTTAACTCATTCTATGAGGTTAGCAGTATGCTAATATTAAAACCAAAGATATCACAAGGTAACTACACACCAATATTCTTTCTTTCTTTTTTTTTGAGACAGAGCCTCAAGCTGTCACCCTGGATAGAGTGCTGTGGCATCACAGCTCACGGCAACCTCCAACTCCTGGGCTCAAGCGAGTCTCCTGCCTCCACCTCCCAAGTAGTTGGGACCACAGGTGCCCGCCACAATGCCCAGCCATTTTTTGGTTGCAGCCGTCATTGCTGTTTGGTCAGCCCGGGCTGGATTCGAACTCGCCAGCTCAGGTGTACGTGGTTAGCGCCTTAGCCCGTTAAGCCACAGGCGCCGAGCCTCACACCAATATTCTTTATAAATGTAAATGTAAAAATGCTCAATAAAATACTGGAAACTGAATCCAGCAGCATATTATTATAAAAGATTATGCATCATGAGTAAGTAGGATTTAGCCAGCACTGGAAAGGTGATTCAACATAAGAAAAGCAGTCAATGTAATATACCCCATTAATAGAATAAAGAGGGAAACTCTACATGACTATCTCAATGGATTCAGCAAATGCATTTCTCAAACTCCAACACACTTTGATAGTAAAACACTCAACAGACTAACAATAGAAGCGAACTTCTTTAACATGATAAATGGTGCATGATTATAACATAAAAAATTCACAGCCAACATCATACTTTGTGGTAAAAAACTGAAAGTTTTTCCCCTAAGATCAGGGGCAAGACGAGTATGCCCCCTTCCACCATTTCTACTTTCTCTGTACACAAGAGATAGAATTTTACAAATAAGAAATGTTAAAGAATCCACACAAAATTTGAGCTAATAAAAAAGTCAACAAATTTCAGGGTATAAGTAAAAACACAAATACTGTCTGTACACAATACAATATACATTATATACTAGCAGCAAACAATCTGAAACAGAAATTAAGAAAATATTTCCATTTATGATAGCATCAAAAAAATACTTAAGAATAAATTTGACTAAGAAGATGCAAGACTTATATATGGAAAACCACAAAACATTGCTGAAAGAATTGAAGGAATCCCTAAATTAGTGGAAATATATGCCATGCTCATTGGTTGAAATACTTAATACTGTTAAGATGGCAAAATGCCTCTAATTAATCTCCAGGTTCAATAGATTTCTTAGCCATAGTCCAAAGACTCTTTTTGTAGAAATGAAAAAGGCAATCTAAAATTCATAGGGAATCTCAAGGGACTCAGAATAGTCAAAATAATCTTGAAAAATAAGAATTAAGTTCTTAGAATTAAGAATTAAGAAGACTCTCATTACCCTATTTCAAAAGTTACTATGAACAGCTATCTTGCTTACAAAACTTGATAGTACTACTTGCTACAAAGCTACAGTAATGAAAAGAGTATGCTTCTAATGTAAAACTAAACATACAGAGCAACAGAACAGAACTGAGAATCCGACAAAATCATATATCTGTGCATAACTCACTTTCAGAAAGTAAATCAAACACATGCATTGAGGAAAGAGTATTGTCTTCAATCGCTGGTGCTGGGGCAATTGGAGACCTACATGCAAAATAGTGAAATTTGATTTTTACCTCAAACCATATATTAAAAACTAACTAAAAAGGGACCAAAGGCCTCCATGCAAGAATTAAAACTATACATTAGTCTGTTCTAAAGTATAAAAAAAAAAAAGAATTAAAACTATAAAACTCTTAGAAGAAAACACAGTGGTAAATACTTATGACATTGGATATAGCAATAGTTCTTTGAAATATATGAATCCAAAAGCATAAGCAACAAAAGCAAAAATAAATAAAGTGAATACCAACAAAATAAAAAAAAATTGTCCATTAAAGGACACTATTGAGAGAGAGAAAGGCAACACATGAAATGGGAGAAAATGTTTCAAATCATATATCTAATAAAGGTTAGTATCAAGAATGTATATATATTTATATGTATATTGATAAATATTTATATTATATATTTTATTTATTTATATATTTACATATATACATGTTTATATATTTATACATATTTAGACATATATATATAAAACTCTTAGAACTCAACAACAAAAGACAAAAATCTCAATTTAAAAATGAACGATAAACTTCAATAGACATCTCTCTAAATCAGATATACATATGGCCAAATGAAACATGTTCATTATTAGGGGAAAGCATATCAAAACAGCTATGAGAAATTACTTCATACATCCTAGAATAGCCATACTCAAAAAATGGAAAATAATTGTTGATAAGGTGGAGAAGTTGGAACCCTCATAAATTTCGGGTGAAAATGTAAATCTGTTCAGCTATTGTGGAAAACAGTTAATTGATTCCACCAAATTACCCAGCAATTCTATTCTTAGGTATATATTCAAAAGAATTGAGAACCAATTTTAAAAAAAAATTATACATGAATACTCACAATAGCACTATTCACAATAGTCAAAAGGCAGAGACAACCCAAATTTCCACCAAAGCATTAAGGAATAAACAACATGTGGTATGCCCAAACAACAGAATGTTATTCAGCCTTAAAAAGAAATGAAATTCTGATACATGCTACCACCTGGATGGACCTAGAAAACATTGTTAACTAAAGGAAACTAGACACAAAAGACAACAAATTGTGTAATCCAATTTAAATATCCAGAATTGACCAGTCCATAGTGATAGAAAGCATATTAGTGTTTGCTAAGGGCTAGTGGAAGGGCACAATGAAGGGTGACTGATTAATAGGTTTCTATTTGAAATAATGAAAAGTGCTGGAACTAGGTAGTGGTAACTATTGCACAACATTCTGAATGTACTTAATGGTACTGAATCACAGACTTTAAATGCTTAAAATGGTAAATTTTCACTTTTTTTATTAAATCATAGCTGTGTACATTAATGCAGTTATGGGGTACAATGTGCTGGTTTTATCTATAATTTGAAATACTTTCATCAATCTGGTTAATATAGCCTTCACCACATTTTCTTAGTTATTGTGTTAAGACATTTATACTCTACACTTAGTAGATTTAACATGAACCCTTGTAAAATGAACCATAGGTGTGATCCCACCAATTACTGTCCCTCCACCCCTCCTTCTCCCTACTCTCCCCTCCCCCTCCTCTTTCCCCTTCATCTTGGGCTGTAGTTGGGAGGTAGCTTACATATGGAAGTGTGGGTGCTTATAAATTGATTTCATGGCTGAGTATATTGGGTACTTTTTCTTCCATTCTGGAGATACTTTGCCAAGAGGAATATGCTCCAACTCCATCCATATAATCGTAAGAGTCTCTATCTTTTTTTAAGGCTGCATAATATTCCATGGTGTACGTATATCACAATTTATTAATCCATTCATGGGTTGATGGGCAGTTGGGCTTCTTCCATGACTTAGTAATTAAGAGTTGGGCTGCAAGAAACATTCTGGTGCAAATATCTTTGTTATAAAGTGATTTTGGTCTTCTGGGTATATACCTAGTAGAGGAATTGCAAGATCGAATGGCAGGTCTATTTTCAGATCCCTAAGCGATCTTCAAACTTCTTTTCAAAAGAAATGTATTAGTTTGCATTCCCACCAGCAGTGCAGGCCTGTCCCCTTTTCTTCACATCTGCACCAATATCTATAGTTTTGGGATTTTGTGATGTGGGTTAATCTTACTGGAGTTAGATGATATCTCAAAGTGGTTTTGATTTATAAAATGGTAAATTTTATGTTGTTGTATATTTTATCACAGTAAAAATCAAGCAACTTTATTTGTGCAAAAGGCATTACTGAATAATGGAAAAGACAAGCTCAGCGGGTAGGGCGCTGGCCACATGCACCAAGGCTGGAGGGTTCGAATCCAGCCCCGGCCAGCTAAAATCAACAATGACAACTGCAACCAAAAAAAAAAAAAAATAGCTGGGCGTTGTGGCAGGTGCTTGTAGTCCTACCTACTTGGGAGGCTGAGGCAAGAGAATTGCTTAAGCCCAAGAGTTTGAGGTTGCTGTAAGCTGTGATGCCACAGCACTCTACTGAGGGTGACATAATGAGACTCTGTCTCAAAAAAAAAAAAAAAAATACAAGCTATAGCCTATAGAAGAGCCATTCTTAACCTGTGGGTCCCGACCCCTTTGTAACAATGAAAATACATCCTGCATAACAGATATTATGATTCATAACAGTAGCAAAATTACAGTTATGAAGTAGCAACAATAATAATTTTATGGTTGGGGGTCACCACAACATGTATTAAAGTATCTCAGCATTAGGAGGCATTAGAAGGTTGAGAACCACTGCTATAGAAAATATTTGCGAATCACCTAAGAAAGAACTTTTATCCAGAATGTCTAGAGAACTCTCAACATGTACATTATGATTCCATCTATAAGTTGTATATAAATTTTATGAACACTCTGTATATAAGTGAAAAGGATATGCACCCAGGTCTAACTAACAAGAGCATAGTTGAGAAGAGACAAACATTTAGTCTACAAAGGCATGGTGGGTCCCTTCCTCCTCCTTTATCTGAGAAAGTGAACTGGTTCTAAACAACTAAGCAAGTTAAAGAGAGACCTAGAGGATGGCATTAACCTCCCTAGGGTATGTATGCAAACACACCAGTTGAGCCTCAGAGGTGTCTCAAAAACACTTCCTGGGGTAGTAAGCTCTATTTTTACATTAATGGAATACTTTTCAGCCATAAAATAAATGAACTATCATTTGCAATAACACGGATGAACCGGGAAGACATTGTGTCAAGTGAAATAAACCAGACACAAAAAGACAAATGCTGCATGATCTCACTCATATGTGGAATCTAAAAAGTTGATCTCATAGAATCAGATGATAGAACAGTGGTTACCAGAGACTGGGGAGCATAGAGGAGAGAAGGGACTAGGAGAGGATTGATCAATTGGTACAAATTACAGTTGAACAAATGGAATAACTTCGGGTGTCCTATTACACAATAGGGTAAAAAGTTAACAATAAGTCTTGTACATTTCAAAATAGCTAGACAAGGGATTTTAAATGTTCTGACTACAAAGTAATGATAAACAATTGAGGTGATGGATATATATACTAATTATCCAGATTTGATCAATGTCATCAATGTATACATGTACCAAAACATTACATTGTACCCCATAAATATGTACAGTTATCATTACAAAGTTTATGAAACTAGGACTCTAAGGAAAGGCATAGCAAAAATGTATGATATTAAATGGGATCCAGCCAGGGCAATAATAAACTCTGATCCTTAGTTAAATGCTGCTTTGCTGGGAAAGCAGCCTATGCAATTTAAGACGGACAAGATTTATCGGCACAGTGGATGCTTTTAGAAGAACTACAACTTAGTTTCATGTAACTCACTAAGAAAGACCCCACAGGGCAGAACCTACGAAGATATTTTTTGAAATGTCTAAGACAGACAGCAAAGAGAAAGTAAAAGGATGGAAGGCACTCAGACCTAGCACACAGAAAAAGAGAATGGAGAGAAAACATAAGGAGAAAATGTAACCATTAGAAACTAAGGTGAGCCTTTCTGAAAGGACTAGGCAAAGTGATACAATACTTGAAGCATACCCCATTACTACAGAGAAATACATAGCCATTTAAAACCTGGAACCTTCAAATTCAGTGGTAAAAATAATACAGTAATTAACATCATGGGAAATTTCTTACATCTGAATTTTCATTTACCCTTTCCTGGCCTTTATGCTTTTGTTGTCATGCATTTTATTTTTTGCATATGCTATACATCCCCATCCCATCCTATGCCATCAATTATCTTTTAATTAGTTTTTAAAAATAAGAAAACAAAAAGTTTTGTGTATTTACCCATTCTGTTACCTTTCTGGTGCTCTTCATTCCTTTGTGTAGACCTAAATTTCCATCTGGTATCATTTTTTTCTTCTGCCTGAAGGAAATGCTTTAACATTTTTTTGTAGTGTCAGTTCTGAGTTGGTTTTGATTGATGGATTTTCTTTTTCCTCATTATGGGTTGTATTTTCCTGCTTCTTTGCACACCTGGTAATTTTTGATTGACTGCCAGACATTGTGAATTTTACTTTGTTGGGCGCTGTATATTTTTGTATTCTTTTAAATATTCTTAAATGTTGTTCTGGGACACTTTCAAGTTACTTGGAAACTTGTCCTTTTGGGTCCTGTTTTTATGATTTGTTGGACAGATCCAGAGTAGTGTTTAGTCTAGGGCTAATTCTTCCCCACTGTGAAGGCAAGACCCTTTTGAGTACTCTACCCAATGTCCTGTGAATTATGAGGCTTTCCAGTGTGGCTGGTTGCAAGTAAGCGTTATCCTGATCCTCTGTGAGCACTAAGCATTGTTACTTCTAATCCTTTCTGGTGGTTCTTTCCCCGGACTCGGTTATTTTGCTTGCATACAGGTGCTGATCATTATACTGCCCTCTCTTTCTGCATTGATGAGGTCATTGATACTCTGATAAGTGCAATTTCAATAAAGGAATAGGGTGAAAGACTATTCGAATGGGTTCATGAGACAAGGGAAAGACAGGCTTTGCAGATAGGGAATATAGATAACTTTACCAAGGAGTATTGCTGTAGACAGGAGAGAGCTAGGGCAATTCATAGAGAGAGGCAGTAGAGGGAGGGGTTTTATTTTTTTATGTTTTTAGGATAGGAGAGATGTTTGAGTATGGGAAAGCTCCAGAAGAGAAAGAAAAATTGATGACTTAGGAGAGAGAGTGATGAATAATTGGAGTGATGTCTTTGAATAGGGGAGAGAGCATTGGCTCGAGTGTACAAGGAAATTATCTTTGATAAAAGCAGATATGGAACATCTGTAGTAACAGGAAAGACAACAGAATATAATGGGTCAGTACACGGGTACATTTAATGACATGAGCTTGTGAGAAACCTCTTCGGAGTGGTTCCATTTTCTAAGTGAAATAACAAGCAAGAGCATCGCTGAGAGTGAGTATGGGAAAGGAGATATTGGAGTTAGAAGATAGGAAATAGTTGTCAAGAAGAGTGAGAGAGTGAAGAACTAGAGAAATGTGTCATGATTAACAGCAACAATAAGATCCCACTTGAAATTCATTGCCATGAACATCAAAAGAGATACAATGTCTTTTTCTCCAGGCATGTTCATCTAGGTTCTGGGCTTTAGAAAATATATGGTTATTCGCCATTTCTAGAAGCAAAAAAGTCTTCATTACCCATCAGTAATCCTAGTAGGATACTTCCAGTGAGCACTGGTTCTCAGCAAGTGGCCTCATGAAGGAAAGAATACCAACAGGTCATTCATCTCCTTTCAAAAGGATAGAACCTTATCCCTGGTTGGCCATTTGCTTAATGGGTAAGAGAATGAAAAGCTAAGGAAATTTGGGGAAACAACCCCCCACCCTTCAGGGCTCCATGAGAAAAGTTTTATTAATCACTCTTGGCTTTTCTGGCTTTTTTCCTCACTCACTATCCCCCATTAGAGAAGTGACTTAATTAATTGGTGATGGATGAATAACCTGGGTGTCTTTTCTTTGGCCTCCTCCTCCCTTCTCTTTTGGCTTCTCCCTGTCTATGTGGAAGGGGGCTTTCTGCTCTGCTCACTCCACTTTCCAACAGGCTGTACAGGACAGGCTATGCCCCCTTTCGAGTAGATTCTATCCAATTTTGTGGAGTATGGTTTCAGTTAAGGGGTAGAGGGAATAAGTAGCATCAGTTAGATCCTCAAACCGAAGCTATGTTCTCCCAACAGCTCTTTGAGTAGTAAAGTTGCTTATTTTGAGTTCCATTTGCCTGGCTCCTGGCTGTGTCTCCTAATGAGTTCTAATCTGAGATAGGAAACGTAGAAATATTTATCAGTCCCCTCAAACTCCCACACAAGTGTTTATGCTGTTCAAAATAAAACTGATTGTTTAAGGCAATGGAAAATAAGGAGAACCATATATTGTGAAACTATATAACTATATGATAAAGTAGAAGATTATAAGTCTGCCTGAAACACAGTGGGTGTTCTTTAAATATATGCAAAATGGCTTTTGTACAGAGGTAGAGATAGGAGCCCAACAAGCCCAAGATCTATTATAAGTCTCATCTTGGCTATGAACAATGATTTGGGGCTAAATTTGTACTTTGCTGCTAAAAATGTTTGCAAATAAAAATTATAGAGTTTTTTTCACAACCTCACATTTATAAAACAAGATGGAATCTAATATGTATATATATACACACACACGCATATATACATATATATGTATGTATATAATTGGCTACACCCTCACAAAGGGCCCTAATAGTAATAGAGATTCTAATGTCAATGATTGTAGTGAGACCTAACATGTATTGAGTGCTTTTTTTATGCCAAGTGCTGTTTCCAGAGTTTCACATGCTTTACCTCATTTAATCCCCACAATGATTATGTAAGGCAGGTATTATTATTATGTCTATATTAAAGATGAGCTGAAGGAACTCAGGCAAAGTTAGTTAACTTGACTAAGATCCCACAGCTAGTAAGATGGTAGAGCCTTCCTTCCTCACCACTATATTATACTGTCCAACAGTCAGTAATTGAGCACCCTATATATAACTAGGAAGAATATAATATATTCTTATTATTAGAGAGAGAATATATAATAATATATATTATATATTATATATTATAATTATTCTTATAAGAATATATTATATTCTTCCTAGTTACAGCAAAAGCACTACAGTCTATCCCATGGAGGCGTTACTGAACTCTGTAGAAACAAGCC
>CAUYRH010118960.1:0-12964 GCA_963574655.1 Perodicticus potto
CTGTGAGCTGTGATGCCACAGCACTCTATCCAGGGTGACAGCTTGAGGCTCTGTCTCAAAAAAATATATAAAAAAGATAAAAATAAAAAAAATAAAAAATAAAGTAGCACCCCAAAAGGCACAGATTTGCTAACAGCAGGTTACTTATTTGGGATTCCACTTTAGCGAGAGAATGTGCAACCTAATGTCAGACCAAAGCCAGTCATCTTGAATTTGAAGATACCCCAAAATAAAAGACAACTGCGTGGGTTCCTAGGAATGGCAAGATTCTGTCGCATCTGGATCCCAAACTTTGGACTAATAGCAAAGCCCTTGAATGAGGCCCTTAAAAGGACAGACATGGAGCCTCTGATCTGGACCACAGATTGTCAAAATGCCTTTGAAAAATTAACACAGAGTTTTATGACTGACCCCACTTTAGGACTGCCTGACTTGCAAAATTTAAATTATACAGTTTTGAAAAACTAGGCATGAATCTTAGAGTCTTATTATGTATGCTGGGACGCATCCCACAGCCAGTGGCTTGTTAAAGCAAGCGGACAATACTGTGAGAGAATGGATGGCCTCCTTGTCTCTAGGCATTAGCAGCTACTTTTAACTTGTTACAAGAGCCTGAAAAATTCATCTTTGGAAGACCTGTTTTGACTTTATTAATACAAAGTGGGGGGATGTTATTGGCTGACTGCAGGAAGACTAGGAAAATACCTTCCTAGGACCATCCTTTTCGATAATCCGAACATTAAATACTGTCTACTCTCAATCTGGCTACTCTGTTACCTGCTAAAGATAAACAGCCTTTCCAGCATGACTGTTCAAGTATTCTGGAGACTGTCTATTCTAGCAGGATGGACCTTTCAGATCAGCTGATGCCAGAGCCAGATTGGGAATGTTCCACCAATGGGAGCGGCCTTTTGGACAATGGAAAATTGACTAGATATGCAGTGCATGGAATGTTGGGTACTGAAAGCAACTGCACTACTGCCTGCCTAAGACCTCAGCCCAAAAGGCTGAGGTGATTGCTTTAACCAGATCTCTTCCATTATCCAAAGTGAAAAAGGTAAATATTTATATAGACTCTACATATGCTCCTGTGGTTGTACATGCTCATGGTACTATCTGAAAGGAAAGGGGGCTACCGATGGCATGAAATAAGGATATAAAGTATACAACTGAAATAATGGCCCTGAAACTATGGCTGAGCCCAAGCAGGTGGTGATCATGCACTATCCTCTTGGTCACCAAAGTTGCAAAAAGAAATCAGGCTGCTAACAAGGCTGCTAAAAGTGATCTGTTTCTTAATGCCTTGATACCCCAGCTAGATTTAGATCAATATAAATCCCACTACACTCATAAGGATGAACAGAGAGCTAAAGCCTGGGGCTTTGACACTTGGGATAACACAGCTAAGTGGAGAAAGAATTCTCACTAAGTCATTCTTCTACCCAAAGCCTTGGTTTGGCCCCTGATGAGGCAACTACATGGAAGCACACATTATATACATAAAGCCTTAATGGATTTGGCGGGACTTCATGTAAGAGGATCCTGTTTACAACAAATTATCCACCAAACTAGAGTTTCCCTTTAAGTGCTCACAATAATCCAAAACCAGAAAAGCAACCTGTTACACAAGAAACTCAACATGTAGGGGGGCTGCCTTTTTAATGATTGGCAAATTGATTTCACTCAGATGCATAAAATGACTGCAAACTTCAAATATTCGCTTATATTAGTGCATACCTTTTCAGGTTGGGTACAGGCTTATCCTTCCTGAAAGGAGAAAGTATCTGAAATTACCAGAATCCTGAAAGAACTTATTCTGAGGTATAGATTCCCTTCCTTCATACGGAGTGATAATCAACCTTCCATTATTTTGGAAGTAACTCAACAAGTAAGTAAAGCCCTGCATCTAAAATGGAAATTGCATCCATCCTGGAGACCTCAATCTATGGGAAAAATGGAGAAAATGAGTCATACTTTAAAAACAACTATAGCAAAATTGATGCAAGATACCTAGGGTAAAGTGTTGCTGTTTGCCCACCTCTAGATAAGGATAGCTCTGAGAAGCAGGCTTAAGTTAAGCCCCTATAAATAGTTTATGGGAGACCCCGTAAACATGGTAATGTGACCTTAAGTGAAGAAAACAGAGTAAAGCAACATATCAAACAAATAAATCAAATACTAAACACTATACATGAGTCTGCCTCTTTCGGGTCCTTGCCCCAATTGGAAGCACCCCTCCTTCCCTTTAAACCAGGAGACTGGATTTTGCTTAAAGCCTGGAAGGAACTAGGACACAAATGACAACTGGCAGAGAAGTGGAAAGGATCTTATGAAGTGCTTCTAACGACTCACACCTCATTGAAATTGTCAGGAGTAAAACCCTGGGTCCATCAATCCAGAGTAAGAGGTACCTCACAGAAGAAGAGAACACAAGCCCCCAATAAATGGGCCAGCCATTAAGTGATCTAATCCATCTGTTTAAGAAGAAGGGAAAATGTAAACGCTACTATTCCTAATCTTTCTTTGGATATCTGTTCTGTCTATACAATAGAGAGACAACTCCCTAGTGAGTGTTTTCCCAGACTATCGCCACTTCTGCTAATCTGTCTTACTGCTGGGTTTGTGTTTGTAACTAATAGCTCCATAAGCATACTTTTTCTTACCTAGCCCCATATCAGACATTAAATACAAGGTTACAGTAAGGGCCCACAGTCTTTCTGATGTCTTAGATATCAAGTGGGGTAAAATCTCTCTTATCAGGTATCCTCAATTTCATCTTGTCAATTCTCATGGTTGTAGATGTTGTTTATGCCCTTTTTTGCCTGGTAATCTGTTGCATTATTAACTTTTTATTAAATCTACTACCAAAGCTTTGAAAAAACAGAAAGAGCAATAGCATAAATAAGTACAAACATTCCATCTAAAACATCACCTCAATTCAGCAGAAAGTAGCTCGGTGACTACATCACCCCTTCTCCCATAGATACAGGAGGACAAAATTGACAGTGGGGAATATGTAACAGAGGTAAAGGTCTGAAAAAGGGCAAAATGTATTACGAGTTGTCTCTTTAAAACTCCCCGCCCTTTGGGGGAATTAAAACCTGCAAACTTGCCTGATGCCAATAATCAAAGGGGCAGAAAGATTTTTCTGTTCTCTGTTTTCTAATATCTTTAACCACAGGAGATGGCTCAACAGAATTTTCTGAACGAAGGTCAGAAGATCATCTTCACCAGAGGTAAGGTTGACCAAAACCACCAACCAAAGTTAAACAACAATAGCCCAAGGCTATGACAGGTAACATCAGCCACATAAACCCAAGCCCAACCTCTGAACCACCCCCCTTTTACAAAGCCCTGTATTATGGCTTAAGGACAGGATGGAAGTCTTTCAAGATGTTAGTTTGTCACCCTCTTCTTGTGCCAGCAAATTAATAAACTTCTTTTTCCTTTTCCTCAAACAACTTGTCATTCTTTCTTCTCACTGATTCAGCCTCAGAACAAGTACCAAATGGGTATTTTCAGCAACAGAATGGGTAAAGCATACCTCTCCTATCCTCCCTTCTTAATCACTAAGTCAAATCCCAAATAAGTTACATGCACTGCTTAATCCCCATATATACTAGGCAATTTCCCTTTATAGAAATCCCCAAAGAGACCTCTGTAGCTCATTCTACATTGCAGCTACAGTCTGTCTCAACTATCCGCTTTCCTTGAAAAGGTCATTACCAAACTTGTTTGCATCAATAGTACTGTTGGTTACTCATACTTTACAGGCCAAAGTCTTTAGTTCACTTAATCACAAGTTCTAGGTCTGCACGGAAATTTATATTCACATCCATCATATATGAATTAAAAGTTAGTTAAGCAGGTATGTACTAACAAAATTACAGAATATCAAGAAAACTACACTATTTTAAAGCATTTTAATACCATATAAATATACATTAACAAATACTATTTGCAATAAAGTTTTTATTACAATAGATTTTAAAGACCTCTACAGGTCAAGGTTATGGGTAGTAAATTGAAAATAAAACACACATTTAAAGGCAACTAAATTTCATTTTCTTCAACAATACATAATTTCTATTGTTCACTATTCATATTAAGGAAGTTCTATAGTAAAGATGATAGGAACAGACCCAGAGACAATCCTGGTGGAAATCTAAAAAGCAGAATGCTTTTATCTAAATATTTTCTGAAGTAGAAAGAGACAGCCAACTAATATTTATGAAACAAAAAATTGAGTCAGGTTTCTAAACTAGCTATCAGAAGTTCTACCCCTAAGTATTCAGCCTAGGACAGAGACAACAGCCTTTAAAATATGTGTTTACAGGAAAATAAATATTGCACAATACATATAGCAAACGTTCTCCAAGTCTTAGTTCCTTTGTTCTTTCCTCAGACTCAGTTTCCCACCTTACTGTGTTTAACAGCTATGTCTCATATGGCTCAATAAAGAATAAACAGGCTGTAAAGTTAAGCTGGTTAAATAATCTCTAAAAAAGATACTGACATTGCCTTTTATTCTTTATTCATAAAGGTCTGAATTGACTTTGGATATCCTCTTCAATTTTCTGATAGCCAAGATGCGTGCACCTTCTTCTAATCATAAGTACTATATTACACTCAAGAATCTCCAACATGACCAAAAACCCCAAAACAAATAATCTTGGGAGGAGCACAGCTGAAAAAGAATATGCTTTTAACTTCTCATTTACTCTCTTCTCTGGCTAACTATTGGCCACTCCATGACCACCATCACCATCACCCTGTCCATCCCCCTAAGACTTAAAACAACTGCTTTAAATTTCTTTTAGTGCAGCAAGCAATAGCTTGTAAAAGGATGCAAACCAGCTAAAACATTTGACAGACAGTGTTAAACACCAGGGAATTCCTACCAACCATCATTTTACTTTAAAAGATGCTTTGATGTTGGCTATCTTTCATGTACCTCTTTCATGGCACATTAATAAAGAAAACGGAGCTGAAGAAAATCAAGACCCAAGGTCATGTCTAGAATTACGGCACTGTAGGTACCTGATGAAACAGGGATTAATGCCACATGAGTAGTGAATAAATAAAAGCACCTTTACCCACCAATCAGGCAATTTTTAAAAATGCTTCTGAACTTTATTCTGCAACTAGACCTGAGACATCTTTAATCCTCCTTGCCCCTGAAACCTAATTATCATAATGTGAACCCAAATGTTAGGTTCCTTCAAAATTCAAGTGCTATGAAGCGGAAAAGTAATGGGAATTAAGCTAGGCGTAACCTTAGAAATACACGGATGCAGGAAACTTAAAAGAGATATTTCAATAAGTTAGGAAAGCATAATACAAAGATTTAGCCACACAAAATACATTAGATTCAAAAGGTATCCTCCCCCTGTAGCCAAAAAACATACATAAAACACAAATGAGGTAGATTCAAGAACTACTATTTTCAAATATCAATTTCTGGTTTCTGGAATTGAATTTCAACTTTTGAATCTCTAAATCCTATACAAATAAATGAAAAGATCTCGACAAAGGATTCCAGCAATTTTTAATTCTTCTAATGCAACTGAAATGACAAAGAACCATAGTGATTATATACAACCCAAAAAGTTGCTGTAAGAAAACATTTAAGTGTTCCTTCAATGATCAATTAATTGACTGAATATTTTCTTTTTAACTGTATTGGCCAATAGTGAGGGAAAACAGCAAGCTGTTTAATGCCAAAGACAAATAAGATATGAATAAGAATAGGCCAAAGAGTTAACAATCTCAAAGTAAAAACAGTGCCGTTATAAACACTGATAGTGTAGTCTTACCCCTTACACGTCTAATTTACTCTGGAAACTATGATGAGAGAAAGAGTTATAATTACTTAATATTTTAGTAATTTAAATACTAGTAATAAATTTAGTAATTATATAGTATTCACTATACATCTGTGTTAACCACAACATAGAATTCAGCATAAATCAAGAATGCACTGGAGCCTATTCACAAAGAGGGTTACCAAAAGTACAGCGCCAGCCATATAGGCCGAGGCTGCGGGTTTGAACCCAGCTAAGCAACAGTGACAACTGCAACAGAAAAATAGCCAGGTGTTGTGGCGGGCACCTATGGTCCCAGCTAGTTGACAGGCTGAGACAAGAAAATCACTTAAGCCCAAGAGTTCGCAGTTGCTGTGAGCTATGACGCCACAGCGCTCTAACCTAGAGTGACATAGTGAGACTCTTATCTCAAAGAAAAAAAAAAAAGAACATCATTAATGGAAAGGTCTATGTGTAATTATTTCACCCATCTATTTGCAAGCATTGAAGTCTTAAAAACTTTTCTACTAAACAGATATCCCTATAACAGAAAATATCGTTTATCTGATGTATGTGCTTTAAGAAGTAACAGAACTGTGTACATATGAAATGGTGAATTTCACAATCACAGTAAAATGTCACTGTGGAAGAATATAACACTGTATACACACAGAGAAAAGTGTAAAACAACTGCTCAAAATAAAGTGCTGTTGCTTCCATTTCTAAAGGTTATCAGAAACATTTATAAAATCCCGAAGTTCATCAATTGTTACATTAATGCTGAACATATTGTTGTTTAATTTATATTTTAGGTTCTGTTTTAGCAAATACACTTGTCTAAACAGAACAGCTGTTTTAAGTTATAATATACTGTATCTTTGGCAAGAGCTTACAATAAAACTAACAAAAACAATCAAGAATCTTTATTGGATCTGGCAACAAAAGCAGATTTGTAACCAAAAACCTTAAGACGCAAAATGACCATCACTGGGCTCTTGGCCAGTTCTAATCTAAGTCAATAAACAAAGATCTGCAAGAGGGGCTACAGTTAAGGGTAGGGTAATTCCTGCAGATATTTAAATTGGATTCAGGGACACAAAAACACGTGAGTTATAAAACTGGTAAAACATATTTTATTTTGGTTATAAACTGTCAAACTGAATTCAAATCCAAACAGTATCTTAAAGCCAACTATACTTCCTCTCTCTTGGTTTCTCTCCCCCCAATTATTCATTCCTTATGCCTCCTTTCCCAACATTCTTCGTTAATATGGTCTATTCAAATATATATTTTTATAAAACAAGCTACCTTTCAAGGAAATGAACATTAATTATATCAAATTTTATTTTTAAATTTTCTCACAAACATCTCAGAAAGGAGCCCTTATAATAAACAAGAGTCCAGTGCTTGTAACAGTCAAGGCAACAAAATTATAGAATGTCATAATACATCTTCTCCAGCCAACACTATAAAAAGAAGTGAGAAATGTAAATACTCTATCACCTTGTCACCTAATAATCTGGATGATTAGTTTTACTATCCAGAAAACAATGTAGGCTGCCCCAAAATCAAAGGCTAATTTATGACTTTCCTCATTACTAGGAAACTGCAGAGAGAGGAGACAGGTTATTTAACACAAAAAACCTGATTTCATATTCCACTGCACTTAGTAAAATGTTAACAGCAGTAACTACAACAACTTATCCTCCATACAAACCAATATTAACTTCATAAGATTATGAGTTTTACATGGCTACATAGATCTTAAGTTGAGCTTACTGATTTGTTAGAAAGTAAATTTCTTTAAACCAAAGCAAAAAAAAAGTCCAGGCAGCTCAGGATATGAGAGATCTGCTACTTATTATTCTGACACAATCATCCACAGAGTTCAAAGAAACTTTATAAACCATGGTGTCGAATCTCTACCAAACATTCTCTCTAGTATCACCAAAGTCCCATCCCTACTAAATGAAGTTCATATTGCTAGGTTAGGTCCCCAAACTCAACTCTTTCAAAAACTTTTCTAACCCTGAAACTAACATACTTCCATGTCCACAAATTTGAAAAGCAAGTCTCCAAATCTTGACTAAATTATTGACTAAAATATTAACACAGTACGTGTGGCATGCCACTAGAGATTTCATATTTCCCAACAGACATCAACCTGTTAAGGCTAATCAAGATCTTTTCGGGAGCCACATACAAATCCCCAATTTATCTATAAGGGTTTCAAGAAACTTTCAAAACCCGTGCTGAAATCCAGCTGCATCTGCCAGCCTAGTTTTCTGAGCAGAAAATGAAATAGGGTTGGTAATTGTTATATTGTCCCTTCTTAAGCGCTCATA
The DNA here is from genome assembly GCA_963574655.1 of Perodicticus potto. Lineage (NCBI taxonomy): Eukaryota > Metazoa > Chordata > Mammalia > Primates > Lorisidae > Perodicticus > Perodicticus potto. The sequence continues at coordinate 8,150 of CAUYRH010118960.1, forward strand.
AACCATCCCTTTATAATATAATAATAATCTTTCCTGATCAAGATCAAATTCAAAAATTTGAATAACCTACTTTATTTCCCCTTTGAAACATCAAAACAACACTGTTCACCTTCCAAGCTTCCACAATTACCAACAGTGGTATCAAAATTTTATACACAAATCCACCCAAACCTCCAGAAAATGTTTCATCTGGGCCAGAGGATAAAATGAGAAATAGAAGCTCTCTTAATATCATCTTACTTCAATTACATTCTTGTTTTATTCTTTAGATATTTTGGAAGCCCCAAATCATTCTGACAAATCAAAAAAGGAGTTGAACAATTCTACTCTTACCCACTAATTAGGATTAGATATTAAATACTAGCAATGAGATATTCTTTTCTAACTCTCTTTTCCCAAAGATGATCATTTACAAACTTTCATGCTATTCTTGAGGGGAGAACAGGTAATGGAGGGATTTAAGCCTTAGGTTTTAGTCTTCCAGAACTGCTTTTAATGAATCCCTCTTAGACACATCGTTGGTTACTCACACTTTTTTCGTCTTCGTGTAAGTTTTTATAAAATCCACACTTGGCAGAAAGTCTGCAATCAATACACACAAACTGACTGACTTTTAGTTCCCCATCTTTTTCTGGTGGCAAAGCCCCTGGAAGTCAAAGGATTACCAACAGGTGAAACATAAGGTGTACTACATAAGCACCAAATGCCTTTTTTCCCAACAGCATTTATCCATTTCTGTCCTATAAAAATGGTTATATTTTGGTGGGAAGAAGAGGGAGTTAAAGAACTAAGAGACAATGTGATCTATTCAGAACCTGATAAATATTTGCATATTCAACAGTATGACTAAATACATCAGAACTAAATCAGATACTAGATACAAGTAGACATCAAAAATTAAGAGAAGTGTGGCTCCATGCCTGTGGCTCAACGGGCTAAGGCGCCAGCCACGTACACCTGAGCTGTTCGAATCCAGCCCGGGCCCGCCAAACAACAATGATGGCTGCAACCAAAAAATGGCCGGGCGTTGTGGCGGTCGCCTGTAGTCCCAGCTACTTGGGAGGCGGAGGCAAGAGACTCGCTTGAGCCCAGGAATTGGAGGTTGCTGTGAGCTACTGTAATGCCACAGCACTCTATCCAGGGTGACAGCTTGAGGCTCTGTCTCAAAAAAAAAAAAAAATTAAGAAAATGTGTAAGTATAAAAGAAAAATTATTACAAATTTGATTTGGTAAAGAACCTTTCTTGCATAATATCATTCACAACCTTCTTGGAGGGGGAAAAAAGCATTCTTGACAGAATGCTTAAACAATTTTTTGATCTACTTTTAGTGAGTATAAGACTTCTTTATCAAACTAATTATCCAAATACTTCTGTGTTTCCTTCTACTATCACTATTTTACATTGTTTTCCATAATATTTTGCTACCAAACTGCACCTCTAAATTGGCCTACTAGAAGCCTCTTCCCTTGCAATAAGATAATAAATATTTACCATGTGTTAATAACCAAATTAACCGAAATAACTGAAAATAGAAATTAATAATTTCGGTAAATAACCAAAATTAGAAATTTTCTTTGATACCAGGAATTTCACTAAAGAAAATTCTATCCATTAATTTTTTCCAGAAAAATGTGGGAAAAGTCACGGTTCATGATTTTAGTGATAGAGCACATTAGTCCAGCTCATCTATCCTAAAGTGTTCTGAGAACCACTGCCCTATTTCCTTTTCTTTAGAGGATCATGCAACTTTATAAGATACTGAATTTTATTTCTCAGAATTTCCGAACTTCTCATTAAAGACTCTTGGAGGCTGATCTTCTCAAAATTTTAATTTTGCATTTTTAAAGGTTGAAAATGGAATTACATACAAAAATACTTCTCCAACTTTTCTCATCATCATTAACAGTTAAGAAATACACTTTACATCACAACCCAGTACATTATACATATATGTAACCAAAACAAATATTCATGGGGCAATATTTAGCCTACTACATGAAATGCATGCTACTTTCTTTTTATTTTTTGAGACAGCACCTCAAGCTATTGCCCTGGGTAGAGTGCTGTGGCGTTACAGCTCACAGCAACCTCCAACTCCTGGGATCAAGCAGCTGGGAATACAGGCTCCCGCCACAATCCCTGGCTATTTTTTGGCTGCAGCCATCATTGTTGTTTGGCAGGTCTGGGCTGGATTTGAACCCACCAACTCAGGTGTATGTTGCTGGCGCCTTAGCCGCTTGAGCCACAGGCGCTGAGCCTACTTTCTATTCTTTTCTATTTCATTTTTTTAAAATGCTACAAGGGACCCACTAAATTGATTTCATCAATGGGTTGCAACCTACAATTTGAAAAACAGCTCTAGAGAACTCATACGACGGGGAAAATACTGGTAATGAGAACATGAATGTGGGTGACATGGAAAAAGGAGGACATAGATTCACTGTACTTCCCTCCATCATGGGTAGTTCTCTTAAAACGAATGCCATGTATCATACCACACAAACAGAATTCCTTTCACTAAGAGATAAGAAACTTTGTTATACATAATCTATCTAAAAACTGTACTTGTCACTTGTATCTCATTACCTTGCTTTTAAGTCTCTACATAGAATTTATCACTGACATAGTACAGTATGTGTAAATACACCCACATTCATCTTTTTGTCCATTTCCCCCACTGGCACACAAGCTTTAAAAAAGCAAGTACTTTGTCTTATTCACTGCTCATATTCCCAGAACAGTGCTGCTACATAGTTTGGGTGCTGAGTGACACTTTACTAATTGCATGAAAGCACATATAATGGAATGGTTTTGTACTACATAAGCACCAAATGCCTTTTTTCCCAACAGAATTTATCTATTTCTGTCCTATAAAATGGTTATATTTTGGTGGGAAGAAGAAGAGTGAGTTAAAGCACTAACTCCCTCTTCTAAAATTTCTTTAGGAACACTGTTAAAATGCTGGCATTTAACAATGAAATGTGGCATTTCACATGCTGTCCCAACATTTCATGAAAAAGGATATCTCATTGATCATATGCCAAGTGAGATGGCTTCACTGGAACTACTACATGAGCTTTACATTATGCTCCCCAGAACATGGGTAGCTAACCATTCCTTAGAAAAATGAAAATCAAGAGTTTCTGAGGGCACAGAAAACAAAGTACAAGGGGGAAGGATGGAGTGGATAAGAAAGAAAATACATGCAACCATAAGCAGATGAGAGAGAGATAATTAAAAGGGGGAGAGAGACCTGTGCTGAGGATAAATTGTTGACCTGGCCCTGTAAGAGGAAGTGTATGGTAAGAGTTTCAAGAGATTATATACAACAGGACAGAGGAGTAAAGTGACCCAGACAAAAATAGCCTGTCTGAAGCCCAGTACTAGAGAAGAAAAGCCACAGCTGGTCAACCAGAGAAGACTATCTGCCACCTCACAGCTTCCCAGTGGAGAAATCTCAGAAAACAAAAACAAATTAGAAAAATTCTTCAAAACACTCCATAAAAGAAAGAATCAGCAATTGTATTTGGGTCACCAGGGGCCTTATGCTCAGATTGCAACTGTTGTTACTTCATAAAACTAGGTTCCTTTTCTGTTATCCTACTCAACTCTGAAGACTAACATTGGAAGGTTCATTCTTTAAGCATACTTTAAGAAATATTTATTTAATCACAAGAGAATGAAGCCTATGTTATGTATATGTTTCAACAGGCATTTGTATCCTAAAGAAACATACGAAAGAACAAAAAAAATGATCTTCTATTTTTCTCTTATGGTTTATGTCTTTGACGTCTGAAAACACCAAATTATAAATTTAAAGGAAATTTAAAATAGAAAACTAATATGACAGATTAGCTCTCTGAATTGACCTTTTCCAGAAAACAACTAAAAATCCTAGCTATAATAATACATCTTCTTAAATGCATTAATGAGTTGGCAAGAAAGACTCAAGCTAAAAAAAACCAAGGAAATAACATGTGAAAAGCTTGATGTCTGAAGCTGACTTTCACCTAAAGCAGGGGGTCCTCAAACTATAGCCCATGGGCCACATGCGGACCCCTGAGGACATTTATCCGGACCACTAGGTGTTTTTGCCTCCGCTGCCTGTCCTGTTTAGCAGCGGACTCATCCCAGACGCGCAAAATCTGTTAGGGGAAAAACCATTGGTTGCATTCCCAAACAAAACATGCGTGGGTTCAATGGAAAAGTTGCAAAAGGAGTTCCAATTTAGATTTAAAGAGCTTCATATCCATGAACAGGACACACAGCTTTTCCATAACCCATTTTCTATTGTCATTGAACATGTAGAGGTCAGTCCCTGAGGTTGCCGACCTGGCCGCCCCTCTGCCAGCTACTCTGGTGCGACCTCGGACCGGCGTCTCCAGCAGGTGGGAGCCAGGCGCTGACAGTGCGGCGGAGGCGGCAGAGCGCTCCTGTGGCTCTGGCTCCGGCTCCGGCTCCAGCTCCGGCTCCGGCTCCCCAGCTTCTCCATGGGGCTGGCCTGCGGTGCCCGGATGCTCTAAGAACCTTTCCACTGTTGTTTGGAGGACACACGCAGTGGGATTCAGAATTCCTGGAGAATTGGCTTTTTGAGAAGCTGGAAGTATTTCTTTAAATTCCGTCTCTTAGTGTTTCAAAGAAACATCAAGAAACCATGAACAACTTTAGTAAGGAAGAGTTTGACTGCCACTTGCTTGATGAAGGTTTTACTGCCAAGGATATTCTGGATCAAAAAATCAATGAAGTTTCCTCTTCTGATGATAAGGATGCCTTCTATGTAGCAGACCTCAGAGATGTTCTGAAGAAACACCAAA
>CAUYRH010118961.1:0-10444 GCA_963574655.1 Perodicticus potto
AGGACTAAATGTGGAACCCCCATTTCCTATGCCTAGGTCAATTTCTTGTGAATGTCCTAGGCTCAATTCTATGAATGGACTGTATCCATTTATTGATACACTCACTCACCTTGCCCCTGGCAGAAGGGACTATATTCATTCGTTTCCTGGCCAAGGAACCCATACACCTATATACACCCTGAGGCTAAAGGCCTAAAGGAGGAGATGGGGAAAGACCGGGAGAGGAACAGAGAGAGCTTCTCTCTCCCCACTTGAATTCTCTCCCTCTACCAGGAGCTTTAGTGTTTTCTGTATTCTTTTCTGTAAATCAATTCTGTCTTACCACTGAGGGATGGGGGTGGGGGAAATAATGTAATGAAGAATAATAAAATACATGTATTTAAAGAAAAAATAAAATAAAATAAAAAAAAGAAATATCAATTCAGGTTTCAACTCTTCTTCAGACTGGAATAAGATCTGCCAGCCTTGACACCATTCACTTTCTTTAAGGTGCCCTTTCATAGCTTTAATTTGTTCCTTTCAAGGACAATCTACTCTGTCTTATTTTCCTGTCCTATGACAACTCTCTGTGGTGTCCAATCTGTGATATTTCTTATATGTTAGGGTACACTGTTATTGGGTTCATTTTTGCTATCATTTTGCCAAGTATGACATTACATGTCATATAAGTTTAATAGTATGTTCAGGTAACTCTTCATTTCCTCTCCAATCTCGACTAAAATATACATATAAACTCAGTGGACTGGATCTGGCTATACATGATCTATGGGCTTTCATGTCTGAGGTGTTTGTTGATCAGGTGATAATCTGATACCAATAGCCTTTTACTTATGATTTACCACCTCCTTTCACCGTCCAGGTTTTCTTCAATGACTTAACTGCTGCTTATAAATCCCGGAATAATTTCCTCTTCCTATACTTTGAGTTAAAAGTTAAGTGCAATTGCTCACTTATGTTCTCTATATTAACACAGTATTGTAGATGCAACCAATTATAATTTCAGAAAATTGATTCAGACTTTGCTTCAAAGTAAGTAACAAATTCTGCAATTTGGCTGTATGTTTCTCCTTGGAATTCCCACCATGGTTTGTGTGTTAGAAAGGGACCTATGGGATGTTATAATGCATCTTAAAGTGCACGTTGTAGTGCACTTTTCCTATTAAGAAGGAAACAGTTGTTCCCCAAGTACACAACGTGCAATAACTCTGCTAGTGTATTTTATCAGGCATGAAAATGCACTCAGAAATGTTAATATAGGAAATAACATCAAGGTCAAATTGGGACCGGAGGGTGCGAATCCGGGAGTGTTCAGAACTTATTTATTCAAGGAAGGTAGAGGACATAGAATAAGCAAATCAAATTTAGTGCTATATACATATGGAACCACACAAATTGTCTTCAGAAATGCAAGGTTGGTTCAACATCCATCTGAACATGAATCAAAAATTTAAATCACATTTACTAAAAACAGAACAATCATAGCAATATCTCAATTAATAAAGAAAAAGCATTTTATAATTTTCAACACATTTTCAATTTTCTATTCCTAAGCAAATAAGGAATAGAAAAATATTTACTACTCTGATTTAAAGAATCTGCAAAGCAGACAGAATCATATGTAGTTGAGAAATAATGAGATTTCTCCCTCCTATACCAAGAATATAAAAAATTGTATCATACACTATTCTATTCCACATTGTACTGGAGGGTCTTCCAGTGGACAAACACAAGAAAACAATACTAGATAAAAAGACTGTTATCAGGCTCGGCACCTGTAGCACAGTGGTTACAGAGCCAGCCGTGTACACTGAGCCTGGCAGGTTCGAACCCAACCCAGCTAGCTAAACAACAAGGACAACTGAAACAAAAAATGGCAGGCATTGTGATGGGCAGCTGTAGTCCAGGTACTTGGGAGGCTGAGGCAAGAGAATTGCTTAAGCCCAAGAGTTTGGAGTTGCTGTGAGCTGTGATGCCATGGTACTCTACTGAGGGCAACATAGTGAGACTCTGTCTCAACAACAACCAAAAAAAGATTTATCAAATGAATAAAAAAAGAAGACTTATCAAATGAATGTCCCTAATTGTGACAAACAAATTGAATGTGACATAACTATAATGAGAATCCCCCTTCTCCCCAAATATATTATAAAATATTAGAGTAAACAAGGTAGTTAGAGCTAAGATCAATAAAAATGAATATTTTTCTATATTTTAAAAACAGGAAAAATTTGTTTTAATTTATAAGATATAAACCATAAAACTAAACTATCTAAGAATAAATCTAATGAAAAATGAGCAAAACATCAGGAGCACATGGAATAAAAATTTCAGCAAGCGATTGTATGAACAATTCTACTCCAACTTCTACATACAACAGAAATATTAACCAGAGGAGTTGTCCTAAAATTTTCATAGTGGCATTATTTTTGAGTTCCAAACTGGAAACAAGCTACATATACATCAAGAAGATAATCAACAAATAAAGTTTTGCATATTCATTCAGTAGAAGATTATACAGCAATGAGAATGAATAAAGTACAGAGAGCTACTTTGATGAGTCACAAAATTGCAATGTAAAGACAGAGTGCCCAGTTGTATAGTCTTCTTCTTTACGTAAATGTCAAAGACACCTCAAAATATATCTACAGTGTTGTAAATCAATAGACAGATTAGGTACCTATTGGGATGAATAAGAGGATGTAACTTGGAAGGAGGGGAATTAATTTACGTCCCAACTTGGTTATAGTGACAAGGATGTATTCACTTTGTGATACTCTCTTTAGCTGGAAATTAGTTAATTTACACTTCTTTTTAAAAAGTGGTATACCACCCCTAAAAATGTTAATATATTAGACCTCAAAGGCAAATCAGGTATCACTGCACCTAATCTAATTCCCTCATTGAAAAGCAAAAGAGAGAAAAAGGAGAAAAAAGGAAGTGAGGAAGGGACAGAGTAAAGGAGAGAGAGAAAGAAAAAGAGAGAATAGAAAGGAAGGAAGGAAGGAAGGAAGGAAGGAAGGAAGGAAGGAAGGAAGGAAGGAAAGAAAGGAAAGGAAAGGAAAGGAAAGGAAAGGAAAGGAAAGGAAAGGAAAAGGGAAGGGAAGGAAAGGAAAGGAAAAAAGAGAAAAAGAAAGAAGCAGGGTAAGAAAGAGAGAAAGGAGAAAAATATTCAGTCGGTAACCAAAACCTGGTATCCAGGATTGGGGCTAGCGTCCTCAGTTTATGCTAATTTCCCTGGATCTATGGTGATCATATCACAGAAGATCCCATATTCTCACTGTTATAAACCCCTCCTTCAGTCCAGGCAAACCAAGATGAAGAGTCACCTGTAAAATGACCTCCTTCAGTCCAGGCAAACCAAGATAAAGGGTCACCTTCCTAGTCCTGCTTCTCCTTCTGCCCACCTACTCTGGCTCTGCTCTGCCACATGAAACACACCATGTCAAACATTTGACAGAAGTGGGAGGCTCTGCACCGGTGACTCAAGTGGCTAAAGCACCAGGCACATATACCTGAGCTGGTGGGTTCGAATCCAGCCCAAGCCGGACAAATAACAATAACGGCTACAACCAAAAAATAGCTGGGCGTTGTGGCTGGTACCTGGGTCCCAGCTACTTGGAAGGGAGGTAGAGGCAGGAAAATTGCTTAAGCCCAGGAATTGGAGGTTGCTGTGAGCTGTGGTGCCATAGCACTCTACCCAGCTACCTAGGGTGACAGCTTGAGGCTCTGTCTCAAAAAAAAACAAAAAAAGAACTGGGAGATACGGGTGGAGTAGGCTGTACAAAGAGGCCTGTTAGTCTTGAGTCCGGTTTTTGTGGGTGAACAGACTTGGACCCAGGCATGGATTCAATTCATCACTGTGAACACATCAGCACCATACCCCTTCCCGCAGACACTTCCATGTTTTTTATTTCATTATAATCACGTTTTTTCTAATGGACTGCATACAGTTGCAGGAAGAGTTGTGCAGGGAGAATCTCCTGACCCTCCCAGGCCAGCAGGAACTGTCTTGTGATCAGATGGTGACCAGAGCAGGCACAATGCTTTCTTTTATCTAAAAGAACTTTCAATGAGTTATTCTCAATTAAGAAACAGATTAAACACTTACCATTGGAAGCATCTTAACACTTAGGAACAACTTCCTCCTTCATAATTCAGCTAGTAATTATGGAAAATAGTGTCAATAAGGAAAAATTCTGCCCATTGGTCCAAACTTTGGAGGCCCAATGTATAAAAGGTCCACTTTGGAAGGCATCAGCAGATTCTGGGAAGCTCACCTCTGAACAGGAACCCACCCTCCACACAGACACCATGGCCCACTGCTGCTCCCCTTGCTGCCAGCCCACCTGCTGCAGGACCACCTATAAGACCACCTGCTGGCGTCCCACCTGTGAGACCACCTGCTGGCGTCCCACCTGTGAGACCACCTGCTGCAGCACACCCTGCTGCCAGCCCAGCTGCTGTGAGCCCAGCTGCTGCCAGCCCTGCTGCCGCCCAACTTGCTGTCCCACTACCTGCTGCAGGACCACCTGCTGGCAACCCACCTCTGTCACCACCTGCTGCAGCACACCCTGCTGCCAACCCAGCTGCTGCCAGCCCTGCTGCCGCCCCACTTGCTGTCCCACCACCTGCTGCAGGACCACCTGCTGGAAACCCACCTCTGTCACCACCTGCCGCAGCACACCCTGCTGCCAACCCAGCTGCTGCGAGTCCAGCTGCTGCCAGCCCTGCTGCCGTCCCACTTGCTGTCCTACCACCTGCTGCCAGCCCAGCAGCTGTGCACCCGTCTACTGCACCAGGACCTGCTACCAGCCCACCTGCGTCTGCCTGCCTGGTTGTCTGAACCTGGGCTGTGGATCCAGCTGCTGCCAGCCTTCCTGCTGCTGATCCACTCTCCAGAGGACCATCATTATCATACAACAGCTTCTGTCCACTGACTTGCCATGCCTCAACAAATTCACTTCCTGCCTCTGCTGAAAACCATCATGCTGTTACTGAAAATCTGTTACTCATCTAGTTTTTCTTTTAAGCTTGCAAATCAGCTCTGGGATTGCAGAGAACTTCAGGTTCATTGTCTTCTTCTTTACCCCTTGTATATCGTGTCCCAGCTTCAAATACTCTGGACAAGGAGTTAAGGCTTCAGTTTTAATTCTGGAGCCAAGATCTTCTCCTCAATAGAACTTAAAAAAACACAATTACATAAAAATTTCCATTTGTAAACCAATTTCATCTGAATACTTGTCTTCAGTTGATCAATAATCTTTATAACCTTGTTTTCTTTTGTACTAGGGATTCTTGTATTCTAGTTTTTCTCACAATCACTTTGAATTGTTTCTCTGGACATAGGCGTCTTAATAAATGCTGTACCAGTATTCATCTCATATTGCCTTTCTTTATTTTATTGTCGTCGAACACTCTGCTTGAGATCTTACATTATCACTGTAGCACATACAGTAGGCATGATGTTTTACTGATGATTCCTAGTACTTCTTAATCTTGCATACTGAAAATTAGTACCCCTTGATTAGCAACTCTCCTTTCCCTCCTACCTCCAGCCTCTGCAAATCACCGTTCTATTCTTTACCTATTTACATGAGTTTCACTATCATAGAAACTCCGTATAAGTGGAATCACGTAGTATTTGTCCTTCTGTGGCTGGATCATTTCACTTAGCATTATGTCCTCAAGCTTCGTCCATCTTATTGCAAATGGCAGGGTTTTCTTCCTTTTAAAGGCTGAATAGAATTTCATTTCATATATGCGCCACGTTTTGTTTATCCATTCATTCACTGGTGGAACTGTTGGGCTGCTTTCATATCTGGGCTATTGTGAATAGTGGTGAGATTCGAGATCCTATTTCCAATTCTTTTGGGAAAATAACCTGACGAGAAATTCCTGGATCATAGATTAATTCTATTTTTAATTTTTTGAGGAACTTCTGTACTGTTTCCCATAGTGCTACACCATCTCACATTCCCTCCAGTGCACCAGGGCTCCAACTTCTCCTTGTCGACACATTTCAACTGTTTTTTTTTTTTAATGGTAACCAGAGCTAATATTCTAATATTGCAATTAACCCAACACTGAAGTAATATTTCAGTATTTAGTGGCATCTCACACATTCGGGACACAATGCATGGTCTTGCCCACCCCTGTACTGTGCATCATTAGGCACTGCCAGCCACTCCATTTGTGCCTCCCCTACGTCCAAACTTCCACGGGTGACTACCCCAGTCTCTTTTAGCAAGTACACATTCATTTTTACAAAATCATCAGCCAGACCAGTGTCAATTCTGCTAATCTTGAAGCCATTCTTCTCATTAAGGGGCCTCTGCATAAATGGGCTCGTCTCCTATTTCAGTCACCTTTATGTTCCACTTGTCAAGGGCACCTTTCTTTCTTGTTTTCTTGTTTTGTGGTACTTGCATGGTAGCATCCAAACGGTGACGTTTCCTGTAAGTTAGTGTAAGCTTTCATTTGAGTTTTTCCTGCCATAACATGAAAAAGCCAATCATGAACTTACACATTACCCTAACTGCATTTTTAGGTAACTCAGAGTTTCATCTCTGGTGCCCTCCAAAGCCTAGCCATAAAACTCAGTAGAGCAGTCTGTCTTTGGAAACTTGCACAGGCGCTCATGTTTTATGTGTTTATTGATCAGATGGTTAGTTATCACCAGCTTGCATTTGTGATTCACCAATCACACTTGCTCCCCAGGTTCTCTTCAATGAGTTTAGCTGATACTTACCTACCCTGGAGTGATTTCCTCTTCCTATAATGGGAGCTGAAGGATAAAGATCATTCCTCACAGGTTAATACAATATTGTTGTGGAAATGGCCAAGTATTACTTTCAGAAAAGTGGTCTAGACTCTGTTGTCTGTATTCAAGGTAAATAACAAATTCTGCAATTTGGCTAAAAGGGTCTCCAGAATTCCTCTCATGGTGTGTGTGTCAGAAAGGGACCCGTGAGATAGTCTAGCGCAGCTATTAAAACAAGAACGGTTGTTCCCCAAGCTCACATGACATGCAATAGATCTGTTTGTGTATTTCTTTACTCTTTTTTTCTTTTATTTCAGAATAATATGGGGGTACAAATGTTTAAGTGGCATTGTTTTCATTTCTAAGGCAAAGTTCAAGTTGCATTCGAGCCCTTGACCCAGGGGGTGTGCTGAATACCCTCACATTGTGCGTACTAGATGAGAATCTGCCAATCATCCTCCCTCCTCCCCCTCCCCCTGACCGACCTGTCCTCTCTCCTTCACTAGAATATACTTGTGTTTGTGTTTTTCTTTTGTGTGAATGTGTAATGGCTTATGTATTGGTTTTGTGTCATTCTTAAGTACATTGGATACTTGTTTTTCCATTCTTGTGATACTTTACTTAGAAGAAAGTGGTTCAATTCCATCCAGATAAACACAAAAGAATGTAAAGATTCCATCTTTTCTTATGGCTGAATGTACTCTATGGTATACATTTGCCACAGTTTGTTAATCCACTCATGGGTTGGTGGGCACTTGGGTTGTTACTATGTCTTGGCAATTGTGAATTGAATTGCAATAAACATTCTAGTAGAAATGTTCTTGTGGCAAAATGATTTTTTTTCTTCTGGCTAATACCTAGTAATGGGATTGTAAGATCAAATGGAAGGTCCACTTTTAGTTCTTCGAGAATTCTCCATACTTCTTTCAACAGAGATTATTAGTTTGCAATCCCACCAGCAGTGTAGAAGTGTTCCCTCTCTCCACATCCATGCCTCATCGGCAGTTTCAGGATTCTACTCTCACTGGAGGTAGGTGATATCTCAGAGTTATTTTGATTTGCCTTTCTCTGATAATTTGGGATGATGAGCATTTTTTTTTATGTGTGTGTTGGCCATTCCTCTGTCATCTTCAGAGAAGTTTCTGATCAAGTCTCTTGCCCACTTATAAATGGGGTGGTTTGTTCATTTTTTGTTAATTGATTTCAGTTCTCTGTCTAGTTATCAGTCCTTTGTCAGATTCATAGCATGCGAATATCTTCTCCCATTCTGAAGGCTGTCTGTTAGCTTTAGTTGTTGTACCCTTAGGTGTGCAGAAGATTTTTAACTTGGTCTTGTCTCATTTATTTTTTATGTTGATGTGATTGCCAAGGAGGGTCTTCTTCTTCTTCTATTTTTTTTCTTTTTTGAGACAGAGTCTCACTTTGTAGCCCTTGGTAGACTGCCATGGTGTCATAGTTCACAGCAACCTCAAACTCTTAGGCTCAAGCGATTTTCTTGCCTCAGCCTCCCAAGTAGCTGGGACAACAGGTACCCCCACAACGCCCAGCTATTTATAGAGATGAGGTCTTGCTCTGGCTCAGGCCAGTCTCCAACCTGTGAGCTCAGACAATCCACCCACCTCAGGCTCCCAAGTGCTGGGATTACAGGTGTGAGCCACCATGCCTGTCCCACCAACCGGGTCTTCTTCATAAAATCTTTTCCCAGGCCTATTTTGTCATGAGTTTTCCCCCACACTTTCTTCTAGAATTTTTATTGTTTCATGTCTTACATTTAAATCTTTTATCCAATGAGAGTCCATTTTGTCAATGGGGCAAAGTACAGGTCATTTCAGTCTTCTGTCTGCAGCTAACCAGTTCTCCCAGCACCATTTATTAAATAGGGATTCTTTCCCCAGTGCATGCCTCTGTTTGACTTACCAAAGATCAGATGACCCTACATGGCAGGGTCCATCTTTAGGTTCTCTAGTCTATTTCATAGATCTATCTCTCTATTTTTATGCAAGTACCATCTGTTTTTATCACTGTCTTTAGAAACACCAATCCAAACCAAAGACAAATTGGGCAAAGGAGGGTGGAAAATTTGGGGTGTTCAGAACTTATTTAGTGGAGGATATAGAGTAAAAATGGGAGGATGAGTTTTGAAGTGCAATGACAGCATCTATCCTGACCAAGATATAAGGGAATCAAATCCAGTGCCACATACATATCATCTCCATGTTCATTTGCAGAAATTATTAACATTTGGACATTCATCAATTTTTTAAATCACATTTGCTAAAAAGGGTAGAATAATTGTAATATTATCTCTATACATAAAGAAAAAGCATTTCCTAAATCTCAATGTTTTCAAGATAGAATATCTTAATAAACAAAGCATAGAAAAAGCTTAATTATTCTGATAAAAAGAATCCACAAAAGACAGAATCATATTTAATTACAAAATATTGAGTGGTGTCCCTGCTATCCCAAGAACGTTCAAAGACATCCATACTATCCTATTCAACATTGTCCTCGAGGGCTTAATACTGGATAAAAAAAATTGTTTTAATTACTATGAAATGAATAAAGCTACCATCATAGATGATATGACTATGCATTTCCAAAAAGAAAAGAATGTGTTGATAACCTACTGGTAATATAAGGAACAAAAAATAGAAGGAAAGAGTCAAAAAAAGAAAAGGAGGGAGAATGAAAGAAGGGGGAAGTGAGAAAAAGGAAAACACATAGTCAATGTCCTGAAACCTCTGACTCTGCTGGTGACCAGGATTAGGATTAGAGTCATCGCTTCATCTCAGCTTCTCTGCAACTGTCCTAGTAAATTACTGAAAGTCCCACATCTGGGGAAACCCCTGCAAACCAGGATTAATGGTCACCCCAGGAAATAGACTGATGCTTTCTGAATCCTCGTGCGCTCCTCTTTCTATGCACCTGCTCTGCCATATTGAACACACCATGCCAAGCATCCACTTCCCGCTGTCTTTGACAGAACAGGGAGACACAGGAAGAGTAGGTTGTACAGAGATTCTTGTTAGTCTTGAGTTGGGCTTTTGTGGGTGAAGAGACTTGGCCCCAGGCATGAATTCCATTCATCACTGTGAACATATCAGCACCAAGCTCCTTCCCACAGATGTTTCTGCTGCTTATTGTTTTGTTATAGTCATCCTTTTTCTTTTTTTCTTTTTTTAATTTTTATTAAATCATAATTGTGTACATTGGTGCAATCATGGGGCACAATGTGCTGACTTTATATACACTCTGAAATATTTTCATTGAACTCTTTAACATAGCCTATATGGCCTTTTCATCACTATATGAAGACATTTATATTCTACCTTTAGTAATTTTCACTTGTACCCTTGTAAGATGCACCGTAAGTGGGATCCCACTAATCACCCTCCCTCCACCCATCCTCCACCCTCCCCTCCCCTCCCTTGCCCCTTTCCCCATTTCTTGTGCTATAACTGGGTTTTAGCCTTCATATGAAAGCTATAAATTAGCTTCACAGTAGGGCTGAGTACATTGGATACTTTTTCTTCCATTCTCAAGATACTTTGCTAAGAAGAATATGTTCCAGCTCCATCCATGTAAACGTGAAAGAGGGAAAGTCTCCATCTTTCTTTAAGGCTACATATGAGTCATCCTTTTTCTAATGGACTGCATACAGCCACAGGAAGAGGTGGGCAG
>CAUYRH010118962.1:0-37729 GCA_963574655.1 Perodicticus potto
CAATTGTGATTTACCAGTGGGGTGGGTTGGTGGGAATAGAGAAATGGAAATAATGCAAAGTTGAGAATGAAAGAACATTTTACACATAAGTGAAATAAATGTGAGCAATAAAATACAGTAGTTACCACATTTATTTATTTGTAATAAAACATTTACCTAAGGCTTTTCAATGATTCTTTATATTTCTACACTTAACAAATGGAGTTGAAGTTCTGGTTTTGCACATAGAACTTAAGGGAATTTTGCTTTGCAACATTTTTGAAGGGAGTTCAAGTTTTAAATGAGAAGGAAAATTTCTATTAACTTGTATCCTTTTTGTGTTGTTTGCTTGTGTTTTGTCTGCTTGGGCAAGCAGGCTTCCAGACAAATGATTTCAATATTGGAATGTTATGCAAAAGGTTTCAGGGCATGATTCAGTGGTGACCAAGGACATAGCATCTTCTCCACTTAGTAGTGCCAAGAAGTAGACCCTTCATCTGGATTTTGACACAGGAGTAGGAATTTGTGAGGTGAAAAGGGAGTGAGAAGGCTATTCAGGCTGAGGGAACAGTTGTGCAAAGGCTCAGTTGCAAGAAACAACACAGTGCTTTTACTACATCATAAAGAGTTGGGTCTCACAAAGTGCTGGGAACACGGGGCCTGAAAGGAAGGAAGATTTCAATTACTCATGAAATAGGAGCTTCCAACAGGTTTTCAGGATGATGTGATGCTACAATCAGATTGTAATTGTAGAAATATCATTCTATATAGAAAGGGTCATGTTGGATAAGGCACAAAAATCAGGAAATTGTTGCTTCAGCAATTTTCCTTAAACACTCTTAATTGTGTAATTAGTCTATGCTTACCCGAGAGCCCCTCCCTAGAGACATAAATCATTATAAATATATGTTAATTTGTCTTTTTGTAATTGTGCTGGAATTAGCTTTCCAAGCCTGGGACACATATTATGACCTTAGTAAAGCTTATCTAAGCAAGTGTAAATACAAAAATGGCTTTGTGGTTTGAATTACTTGCAGTAACAAATGCTTTCTTATTGTTGCTAGAACAAATCACCATAAACATAATGACTAAGAATAAAACAAACTTATTTTCTATAATTTTTGAGGTCAGAAGTCCAACACAGGTCATACTAAGCTAAAATAAAGGTGTTGACAGGGCTGCATTGGTTCTGAAGGGTTGGTACGGGGTTCAAGGAATTAAGGGGCTCATCAAAGGAAAAGGTATGACCATGGGGGCAGTAATGCACCACAGACTTTATCGGATAGTTTTTAGACTGGGCCTCATGAGGGGGAGGCCACTTACAGTATGAGATGATCCAGAGGCTTGGGAGCCACTATCCTAAGAGAGAGTGCCAAAGGGCAGCATTGGCCTGAAGTCCTATACCAAAAAGGCTCTAACTTATTGATGGTCAGCAGATGCTAGGTGTACTTTCATGGGCTATGCAAAGCAGTCAGGCTCTAGACACCTAAAATTCTGTTTGTTTAGGCTATTTTTAAAATAATCGATTGTGTGAAATTTGAGTTTGGTGCTGGCAGGCTTTTGAATTAACAGGTCTCAACCTGTAGTAAAGATATAAACAACCTAGAGGCCAATCCACAGAGGCCATCTTTAGCTCATTTATATAACAACGCTCTAGGGGAGAATCTGATTTCTTCACTTTTCCATGTACATTTGGGGCAGGCCAGAAGTGCCAGGAGGTGAATGTTCTAGGAGTGACCCTCAACCAATGAGAGCTAGGGGTGAGTGCCAAATACTCAGCCTTCTCACCCACCCAAATCTGACTCTTTCAGAGGTTTGAGCCCCATTTGTCAACAGTAGTCACCACTGATCATTCACACACTCTTTATTGGTGTTTCTCCTTTCCCTATCCCACTTCTCCACATCCTCACCACACTTCCCATATTGCCTCCAAAATAAACTTGCATGTAATTCCTTGTCTTGGGGGTGCTTTGGAGAGATCAAAAGCAAACCAAGGTGAACTGCCTCTTGAGCCAGGAGCCTGATGACAATCACAGTCCATTGAACCCCATCATCCTCCTCCTTACCAAATATCAAACAGATCCTGGAGTACCTTTTGTGCCCAAAGTGTGGAAACAGAGCTAAGAATCTAGGAATGATAAGTGGCATTCTTGAGGGAAGAACAATGGTTTCTCCAAATGACAGATAAGCAACTACATTCTATGTATTATATCTTACAGTTGAAATTGATAAAATATTTCTGTGCTACTGGGTTTCCCAAACAACAGGTTTCCTAATACAATTCTATTGCTTTATGTTCCTCAAATCAAGCCTTTGCTTTCAGCTCCCGCCCCACAGAGATGAGGAATCTGTGATCTTTTCATTTCAAGATCATTTTTTTAAGCGCCAAAGGAGTCAGAAAAAGCTTCATCTTTCTCTGCTGCACACCTTTTTAAAGAAAGGATTTGTGATGTAAAATTTGGATTCAGTCAATAGGCCCCACTCAAGGACCAGGAAGGCCACAAGTTGCCTTAGGGCTGCAGGCTCCCCATCCCTGAATGATGACTCAAGCTGTAGTTACTTCAACATAACTGGACACAAAAAAGATGAAAGCAAATGACAGAGAAGTCTAATGCTTCTGTGACATTGCATCAGAGACATATGGGTTTGTCTAATCATGTTACTAATTTCTCTTCTATCAATGTGATTCTTGTTTGTAACAAACTCATTTGGGGACAAAACACTTAAGTGAAGCTGAAATTATTTCCCACCTGTTTATGAAGTAGAATCAAGTGTAACATTTAGAAAATAAATGATCCTAGCTCTGTGCAGAAGTAGGTGTAAGGAAATGGCCCCTGTCTTCCTAGCTTTCACACTAAGCTGCTGTACAAGCCTACAGTTCACTTCTTCAACAAATATTTTTGGAATGTGTGCTTTGTATAGGACTTTGCATTAGATAAGGGGTAGTAAGGATATGAAAACTGCTTGAAATTTGTTTTCATGCAATTTTACAGGCCAATAGGAGAAAAAAGTACAAAAATGTTCTAACATGGGGTAGAAAATGTTCATAATCATAAGGGAATTAGAGTCAGAGCTATGGCAATTTCTAGGAAAGGAGAGCACAGAGCACTTCCAGCTCTCCTGGAGGGGAGAGTCTCAAGAAGGAAGCAGCATTTGTAAAGTCTGTTTTGTCTTGGAATGTTAATCATAAATTATTCTAAACTCTTATTATTATGAGTAAATAAAATAGAGCTTAAATAATAGGTAATAAACACAAAAAATAGGTAATAATAACTACACTCTAAGGTAGCATTTCATGCCCATGAAAATGGCCTCATCCTACCTTGCTGATTTACATCAGATGAACCTGTAGAGCAGTGGTTTTCAACTGTGGGTCTCGACCCACAGGAACTGTATTAAAGGGCCATGGCCTTAGGAAGGTTGAGAACCATAGAGCCTCCCATAGGGAGGCATTCAAGATGAAAGTGAAAGTCTGTGAAATGGAAGCTTCCTTTGATCTAAGGCAGTAATTCTCAACCAGGGTGTATTTTTGTCCTGCCCCAGGGGACATTTCGCAATGTTTGAAGGGGCTTTTAGTTCTCACAACTTGGGGTCAGAGACTGTGCTGTGGGCCTCTAGTGGGTAGAGGCCAGGGATGCTACTAAATATTCTGCAGGCCACAGGGCAGTGCTTGCAACAAAGAATCATCTGAGCCAAAGTCAATGGTGCCAAGACTGAAAAATGCTATGGGACAGAGAAATGCCATGCATGAAGAGGGCTGAGGTTCTTGAGACCTGCTTATTAACAAAGATGTTATTCCTGTCAGGAGTAATTAATTGGAGCTCACACAACTCAAAAGACAATATAGCCAGAAAAATCTTTCAATTACAAATTTTCCTTTTGTGTAAGTGAGCTCTCTTATTCTATATAAAGATCTTTTATTTACACCAGATAGCAAATAAGGTATCCAAAATATGATTATTTGCACTGGTAATGAGCAGAGACATGAGTTTTGTTGGGTGTATGATTTAATTGCTTTTCAAAAAGTTGACATGGGTATAAATATTAGGAGGTTAAATTATTACTTCATTTCACCATATCTGCTGCTGCTGGGTTTGTCCAAGACCAAACAGGAGTCACACCAGAAATGAGCTCTGGAATTTTCTAGAAACAAGGTAATCCCCTAGGAGCAGAGCTCTTAGTCCTGACTACACATTAGAGACACTTGGGAACATTTTAAAATTCAAATGCCCAGACCTCACCACAGACCATAAAATGAGCCCAGATACCTTGGGTTGTTAAAGTTTCCCAGGTGATTCCAAAGTGCAGCCAAGCTTGTCATCGGCATCACCTGGAACTTGTTAGAAATGCAGCTTCTCAGGCCCCATCTCCACCCTGCAGAATCAGAATGTGCATTATAACAGGTTTTCCAGGAGGTTCACAAGCACATTAAAGCTTGAGGAGTATGGAAAAATGCTCCAAGGTTTTATTTTTTATTTTTATTTTTTTGAGACAAAGTCTTACTCTGTTGCCCTGGGTAGAGTACTGCAGTGTCATCATAGCTCGCAGCAACCTCAAACTCTCGGGCTCAAGCAATCCTCTTGTCTCAGCCTCCCAAGTAGCTGGGACTACAGGCACCTGCCACAATGCCTAGCTAGTTTGTCTATTTTTAATAGAGAAGGGGGTCTCTCTCTCTCTCGCTCTTGCTCTCTCTCACTCTCGCTGTCGCTCAAGCTAGTCTTAAACTCTTGAGCTCTAGCAATCCACCTACTTCGGCCTCCCAGAATGCTAGAATTACAGGTGTGAGCCACCACACCCAGACCAAGATCTTAAATAAAATTAGCTTTCATTCGGCAAGAAATATTATTAGTATGGCTGCTTATGTTTTTCACTAAATTTGACTTATTTTTCATTTGTAAAAGATTTCAATCATATAATTCTATGTTGCTGATTGTTTGGTTTCTCTTAAGAAGAGTAAGCTCTAACTCTAGTTCAGTAGCCTAAGATTAGCATGCTGTTGCTGGGAACCAAATGGGAACCAGATGAAACATGTTTTCCCGTAACTCTAAGAAGTGTTCACATCCACAAGAAGAAAACAATCTGCAATGTCATGCAACAGAATAAGGAGCTTTACCTTCATTAACAAGAATGAACTGTGCATGCATGTAAAGTTGTTAAGTAAAACAATCATTCTAAATAGCCACACAACTTTATTCTGGAAAGCACAAAATGCTTTAAAATACAGTGTTTGGCAGTGATATCTCCACAGGGAGTTTATAAGGTTTGCTGGATGTTATACAGCCAGTTCCTGGCTGCCAGACCTCAAATGCTTGAATTCAGCATAGAATCATCAATGCTCTTTCACACTTCCTGTCTTTTAAGACAGAGTGATAAAAAAAAAAAAAAAAAAAAAACTTACGAAAATCCTTGTCATAAAGCCAGCCTTCTTCATCGCAGCCAAGTACACTGTGAACATGTTTCATTATAGCACTCTTTTCTGGAATAACTCTGCTATGGAATTCTCATCCTCTTAAAAATATATACCTTTTCTCTTCAAAAAATGTAAATAAGAATATGAAAGGGAAACATAGCATGGTGACATAAGGTTATGTCACCATAAGGCCAGGAGTCCAGCTGGCTGAATCCAAATCCAGGCTGGTGCTGTTTTTGCTGGGCCATTTGGAGCCACTCTGAGTCTCAGTTTCTTCATCTGCAGAAAGAGTCTAATAAAGCTCTTTCTCATGGGTTGGTGTTAGGAGCAAACAAGATTATGCATGCGAAAAATAGCACCTTGCACACAGCCAATATTCATTAAATATTTTTTCTCTTCCTTCAACCTGTTTTTTTTAAACCCTCTGGAAAATATCATCAGAATTTTTCTAAACAGCAGACACTGTTATTCATCTTTCAATATGAAAAGCCTGTCACGGTGTCTGGTACATACTTGGTATTTCAGAAATGTCTGCTACAATGTCTGGTTCCTTGTCAGGGCCCACAGTTCAGGGGTCTGGAAGTGGAAAACCACCCAGCACTAAGTCATCAGAAGCCATGCCATTTATTATATGGGACACTTTAAATATGGATAACTATGACTGTTTAAAAATCCAGTCCACTGGCATCTGATTTCTACCTCAATGCACAAATCTGTGGGAAAAGGAATGGACCGCTCACTACTTGAAATCCTATCATTGAATTCTTCATGTAAAATGTCATCTGACTCTTTAAATTATCTTATATATTAGTTTGAATAATTACTTGCTGTTTAGTGCATAGGAGACTCACAACTACACTATTAAAATCCAACATAGTAAATACAAGCATTAAAAGAACAGAAAAAAGTTGTGGCTAAGGCTTAATGAAAGTGGCGGAAATCTAGAGGAAAAGGAACCTCCTGGAGGGAGCTATAATTTGAGCTGAGGATGGAAGGGTGAATTGTAATTCAGCAGGAAGGCAAAAGTCAAAAATAATCACTGAACAGGAAGAATGGCACATGGAAAGGCATGAAGACACGAAAAGGTTTGGGGCCATTGAGGGAACAGAGAGTGGCTTATGCATAGGATATGTAATGCAAAATGATGGAAAATGACACTGGAACAATCCATTAGGGTCTGATTATAAAAGACCTTGTAATTTGCTCTGCATTTTTATCCTGGAGGCAAGCAATCCAGGGCAAAATTCTATCTTGGAGGCAGTGAATGGATAAGCAGAAAAATAAATTCAGAAACTCTGAATACTGGATTTTATTTCTTAGAGAGTTCTGTCTCCTGAGAAACCCTTGAAGACAGGGAAGCATTTACTACTAGTTCCTTCCTAAAATCAATTGAAAGCTGTATGTAGAGTCTAAGACTGTATAGAAAATCCCAGGGCTTAGCACACTGCACGGCACATGGTAGGTGGTCTTCCAGACTCCTCCTGAAATCTCAAAACTTTCTCAAGCATGATAGTAATGGCTGCAGTGAGTTTAAACAGAACATGTGACTCTTCGCTCTTCACCAGGACTCTTCCATGCAAGTGGAAGCCCCTCCGTTAGATTTCACCATGACTAGCACATTTCTATCATCTGATAGATGTTCAGTAAATATTTGATGAACGAATAGTAACAGCAAAGAACACAAGGCCATTTGAGCAATACTTTTCAGACTGTCAGGTGAGATTGATACAAGGGTCATGAAGTCAGTTCAGTGGCTCGCCACCAGAATTTTTGGAAAAAAAACTGAAAATTAGGACAAACAACAGAAAATATCAGAGTGCATCCTGCTTTGGAAAAATACTACTCTGTCAAGGTTTTGTTTCCATTAGATAGATTAATGTGCATAGGAGTGTACCTGTCCTGGTTATAACAGAAAATATGTTTCCTACTTTGGGTCACAGCAAAACTGTTTGTGTGTATGTGCATGTGTGTGTTATGTATGCACCCTTAAATTATTTTCTCTTTTTCCAGTTTTACTGAGATATAATTGACAATTAGAAATGATATATATTTAATGTGTACAACTTGATGATTTGATATGTATAATATATTATATCATGATATCATGAAATAATCACCACAAACTAATTAATATATTCATCACCTCACACAGTGAGTGTTTTTCTCTTTTTTCCCTCTCTTCTTCCCTCCCTTGTTCCCTCCCAGCCTGACCTGCCCATGTCAAGGAGATGGGGCATCTGGGTCAGAGCCCAGGACCCCTCCCCGCTCCTTTCCTTCTTTCCTCGTTCTTTCATTCTCTTCCTTCCTTTTTCTTTCCTTCCTGAGAACATTTTATGTATCCTCTTAGAAAATTTCAAGAATACAACACAGTATTGTCACATGGCTGAGATTATTGGCTGTACAGAATTTATTCACCTTGCATAACTGCATACCAACTTGATCAACCCCTGGACCAACAGCTTCCCTTTTCCCCTTCCCTCAGCTCCAGGAAACCACCATTCTACTATCTGCTTCTATGACTTTGGTTATTTTATATACCACATGTGAGATCATGTGATATTTCCCAGAAAAAAATATTTTGAAAGCCGGGTGGCGCCTGTGACTCAATGGGTAGGATGTGGCCCCATATACCGAGGGTGGCGGGTTCAAACCCGCCCTGGTCAAACTGCAAACAAAAAGTAGCTGGGCATCGTGGCAGGCACCTGTAGTCCCTGAGGCTGAGGCAAGAGAATCAAATAAGCCCAAGAGTTGGAGGTTGCTGTGAGCTGTGACGCCACAGCACTCTACTGAGGGTGATAAAATGAGACTCTGTCTCTTAAAAAATATATATATAAATAAAAAATAAATAAATAAATAAATAATATTTTGAAAGCCAGTGCTTTTGGGATGAAGCAGACCAGGCAAGCAAGTTCACTCAAGCATTTCAGGCTTAAACCTTCTCAGATACTTACTCTCAGGAGGCAGTCACAGATCTGATGGCAGGAGTCTTTATTTGGTTGCTGTGATGACAGGGACAGGAGGTGTATCTTGCCCTAACTATTGAACCTCCCTTAAACTCACTAAGCCCCTCACTTTTGTTTTACCTACCCACCCTCACACCCCACTTGAGGACTATGATGCGTATGAGCCAGGGGTCTCATCAGTCAGTGATGTATGTTTTCAGACTTGAACCTGTGTCATTCTCAGCTGCACACCTGTGTCATTCTCAGCTGTGTGTCTTATTACAAGGCACACAGCTAAGGGGAAAGAAAGTGAAACCAACTCAGAAGTTAAGTCCATTTTCTATGAAAATATATCCTCTTAAAACAGCATTTCTCAACCTGTGGGTCTCGACCCACAGGAACTGTATTAAAGGGCCATAGCATTAGGAAGGTTGAAAAACACTGTCTTAGAACAACATAAAGGTGTTCTCTTTGCCTCTGATTACAACTATTACATTGATAAGTTTGAAAAGAAAATGGGAGCTGACTCCTTATGTGCCAAGTACTGTGTTACATGCCTTCACACACACTTTCTTAACTAGGAACTCAGTTGGTCACCAATTATATCAACAGATACTGGCATTATTTGCAAACTGTGACCAATCTCTGTCTTCAGTGTTTACTGCAATCAATCTTCCCCCTGGGCCTACTGACAAATTTTCTGACTGAAATCTTAAATATGGTAACCATAGTAATGAAGCAGAGAGAAGGAGAGATCTTAGAAATGCATGACAGATACTCCACCAAAAACAAAAACAAAGTCTCATTCGTTATTTTCCATTTTCCTTCTCTACTTTTTTCCTTTTGCAAAAGCTGCTTACATGAAGCTATGGGTGACGTGCTAATGAACAAACAACTGGTTACAGTGAAAGTAGAAGAGAGCTAGGACACAGATGATCTACAAAACTGAATAATAAGCCAGAAAAATGGAGTATAAACTCTTTTTCCTGTTCATTCTGCTGCTTTGAATGCCCTTGGGAGAAGCAATAGGAAAGTGCCTCCTGATGGTTTACAATGTTCACCTGCTTCAGTTACTGCTAATTTTAAAACAGAACCTACAGTCCATATTCATTAAAGAAGAGCTAGCTTACCCAAATCATTCAAATTCAGAAGGAAAAAACATTGGCCAGAGAAAGCAGGTTTATAGTTTTTTCACCTGGAGAAATATATTTGTTCTGCAGCTGTGCAAAGAAATGATGTGATGGCCCTCAGAGGTCTTTTTCCTCAGGACACGCCTCACTCACCTTCTGCTCAAAACCTCCTAACACTTCTTCAAGTCACACCTGGGTGATTTCATCATGAACCTAACCTGTCTCTTCAAAGTTTTTAGGAAGGCAGCAAGGGCCAGACCAAACAGAGATCTGATCTATTGATTGAGTTCTCAGTTCTCAAGCTTATTGAGCCCCCTGCAGAAACAAACAACTCACAAAACTTTGCAAATAGCATCGACTCTCCTCCCTATGAGCTCCTTCCAGCAGAAATTGAGCAGTGGGAGGGAAGAGAGGAAAGAAATAAGTGGCTATTTGGAAGGTTGATATTATTGCTTGGAGCCTCTAGGGCCTAGGGCTATCAAAACTGGATATAATAAAGACAGGCCTCCATAAACATTGTCTGTGGGCCTCCTTGAAAACTCATGATATTATCTTACAATAATTTTCTTATAGTAATTTTGTAAAGACATTTTCCATTTGTTTAAGCTGCACAAGTGGGTTTCTGTCCTTTGTAACAAATTTTCCATGATTAAGATGCAAGATGATTGAAAGATACCACCTTGACAGAGGCAGTACACCTTGTGATGTTGTTACAGAAAGAATTTCATCTAAATTTCCTTTCATTGCACTAGCATAACATTACCTCTTTCCTAATACCTGGTGACCTGTGTGTTCCTTTATCATGGCAGATACCAAATTATATTAAAGTCATTTTTCCATATTAGAGTTTCCCAGCCTCAGCAATGTTGACACTTGAGGCTAGAAAATTCATGCTTTGTGGTGGGAACTGTCCTGTGCATTGCAAGATGTTTAGCAGTATCCTGGCCTCTACCCACTAGATGCCAATAAAACACCTTCTCCCTAATTGTGACAACCAAAAATGTCTCTAGACATTGCCAAAAGTCCCCTGGGGAGCAAAACTGACCCCAGTTGAGAACCATTGTTCTTTCTACATATTCTAGACTCCTTCCCCTAATCCCACACTGACTACAAGTGCAGGCCTCTGTCTCCTTTATCCTTGTTACTTCCCAATGCTTGATATTGTAATAATCACTCTTAATTGAAGAAAACTATGTTAACTTGCATTAAAATGGTGTTTTTGTAGCTAAAAACCTGGAATACAAGTATATCTGTATCCATCTGGGTTTCATCAGGAAAATAGAGACACTAAAAGTATTACCAAAATAGTTTAATACAAAAATTAGAAATTAAGGTATATATGAATGGAGGAGGAGTGGGTTTAAAAAGCTAAAAGATGAGACTTTAACATGAAGCTCTTGGTGGAAAAGCAGGGGTTAAAAAAAAACTGAGAAGCCACAATATCTAGCCACTAAAGTAAGATCATAAAGTGAGAAACCACAGAAAGATCTGGAATAACACTGTATTTAATAAAGCAGCCTCATCTGGCCCCCACCAACTTCCCATACTGCCTCCCTTCCACCTTCCAGATCTTTTAAGTTTCTCTCACTGGCAAACCCTAACCAGGAACCAATCAAGAAAAGAATGCTGGGAAATGTTCTTCCCAAACTTAGGCAGGGGCTTCTACAGGAGTGGTCGCCAGGTAAACAACAGATAATCCTACACACAATAACCACCTTGACACCAATGTTTAAGTGTGTATAGAGAGAGACTGAAGCATGATAATGGCCTGAGACTTTGGCAGTCAGGATTACCCAAGTTAGAAAGCATGCAAATGCTTAGTGTGTTTTGTCATTCAGGGTATTGTTGTTATTGTCTTGAGTTTAGCACTGAGTTCATCCTCCAATCACCTGTCCCCTCCAGTCTCAACATTCACTTTGTACTTTGAATAGATGGAAAATGATGTTAATAATCTAACAGCTCATACTCCAGACGGAAGATGTTCACCTTCATGCTTCTTAGAATTTAGTGTGTCTTTTGAGCAGAATTGACAGAAACTGCTAGGAAAGTATTTACATATGCAAGGCATTGCTTCCCCCTTGAGGAATTGAAATATCATAACCAAGTTATTGATTTCTAAACTACCCTGTAAGAACACAGCTGACATTAAATGAAAACATTTCTGCTTTACAGATTTTGAGCAGAAAACCAAATGATCATTTTTAAAGAATTACTTCTAGTCCCTTAAAAATATGGTAATGTAGGTGAGATGCAGTCCAAAAGTGTATGTTTCACTATAGAAAATTAGAATTAATATATATTTAACACATTAAAAAGATATAAACTTCAGAGATTGCATGTCCCATGAAGTATAGAAAATTTACTACCTGGTCCTTTACAGAATATGTGTGCCTACCCCTGGGTTCAAGGGAAAATAGCAAGAGCTGTGATCTAAGAAGTAAAGGATTACAAGGACTTGTAAGGTGAGAGCCACTGGAGAGTTTTGAGCCAAAGAAGACATATCTGGACTTTCAATTTAACAGGACTCTCCTAGTTACTATGTTGAGAATGATGTTATTGCTGGGAGGGAGAGTCTAGAAGCCAGGGGACCATGAGCAGACTATTACGATAATTCTGGCGAGAATGATTCTGATGAGCCAGTAACGGGTGGCTCAGACAAGGATGTAGAGTTGGAGATGGT
Organism: Perodicticus potto; assembly: GCA_963574655.1. Taxonomy (NCBI): domain Eukaryota; kingdom Metazoa; phylum Chordata; class Mammalia; order Primates; family Lorisidae; genus Perodicticus; species Perodicticus potto. Next base: position 12,142 of record CAUYRH010118962.1, read on the forward strand.
AAAAAATGAATAGATTCTAGTTTGAAGCTTGAGCTAATTCAATGTCCTGATGATAGATATGTTGTATAACCCTACAAAAGTGTTCCAGGGAACACTAGAAAATGCAGTCTCTCCATGTGCATACATGTGACCAGCTACTACAGGGATTCTCAAGGAAGGGTGAATTTTTTTTTCCGCAAGGAGACATTGGCAATGTCTGGAGACACTTTTGTGTCACAACTCAGGGGACTGTTGCTATTGGCATCTAGTGGGTAGAGCCCAGCGATGCTGCTAAACATCCTCAAATGCAAAGCTCAGTTTCCAAAAGCAAATAATTATCTGGCTCCAATGTCAATGTCCTGCAGTGCTTAACTTAACCCTGAACTAAAGGAAGGTCTACCATTGGGACAAAAACTAAAATATGGGTTTCGAGGGATAACTAAGAGTCACAGCCCAGATCAACTCCCTATACTGTCACCTCAGCCATATATAGGCTGTGGCAACATCAGTTCAGGATTTCTACTCATCACAACTGAGTTCTGTTTGTTCTCCCTTGCCCACTCATTTTTTTTCCTGTTAAAGGGGGTGAAGTTTATTATGAATGAGAGGTCTTGTTGCCATTTTATTTTTATGCAGAGGCTTGTAAAAATAAGAGGTATGAGCAAGCCAATGAAGGAGATTTTGTGTAGTGAAAGCTAACTGGTACACTGCATCACAGTGCAGGCATTAATTTAAGAGATCTGTGAAGAGAATGTTTTATTAATTAGAATTCAAAGACTTAAAATTGATGTTTGGTGATAACCATAGATGTATGGGGATTTTACTTTCTTTGCCAAATCCAAATGAATGGCATATGAATTCAAATACTCTGATGTTATGCAAGTATTCCTCAGTCTTTTGCTATGGGCAATACCTGATCAGGTCTAATTTACTTGGTGAGATATTTGAATATCTCTAATATATACTGACTTTTCATTTAACTAGTTGCATTACTTTGAATTATAAAAGATGCATAAATTAAAAATGTTTATATTTTAGAGTGTCTGTCTATTCTATTTATTTTCTTTGCAAAGAAGTATGTATTTTCTTCAAAGGATGAATCCAATTTTCACACTATCTGGCTGCTCATTAGCTTAACACTAGGCAAAAAATGGGAAGTTTCAAATATAGATCATAAATACCTCAGTTTTTGAGTGTCACTGTTGACTTTAAGTTTGTTCTAATTTTATATAAATCCAATATGCAAAAAAGCCAAATAAATAATAAGCAAGGAGATGATTTTTCATATTACAAAAGACTTTTTTTCTACCATTCATTTAAGTATTTACTGTATAAGTATTCAATATAGGAAGATTCAGCCAAGTATTGCCCTAGATACTGGGGATATCAAGATATGTGAGACTGGGTCCCTGGACTTGAAAGTTACATGAAAGAGGCAGACAAGTAAATAGCTGATAATATGATATAATATGATACAGAGGTTCCATTGTATAATATAATACAGTATAATATGATACAGAGGTTCCATTGTGGAGCATGTACCAGCTGGTACGGGAGCTTAAGAGAAAACTATGGCCCAAGTTCAGAGGTCAAGCAAAGACATTTTGAATAGGATAATGGCAGAGTGGAATCTTGAAGGACCTGAAAGAGCTTGCCAGGCAAAAAGAGATGATGGGTATTCTAAACAAAAGGAAGCAATTGAACATAGTCAAAGGTCATTAAATCCCATGAGAGAAGTAAGTATGAGACAGGACATGGGGGTCCATAGCATAGTTATTAACAGATGAGAAACTATTAAAAAGTATTAAGCCTGGGAACGGAAGCAGGAGACTAATGATGTGGATTCTGCTACAGCAAAAGGCAGAGAATAACTTCATAATTTGTGGGGCCCAGTACAAAATGAAAAAATGTAGGCCCTGTGTTCAAAAATTATTATGAATTCCAATATGGCTATTATGGAGCATTAAAGCATGCATAGGATCCTTTTAAGCACTGGCCCCTGTATGACTGACTGCAGGGTATGAACACCCACAAAGCTGAACCTGGTAGAAGGTATTAGGGCAGGTGTAGGAGGAAGACATTAATTAAGACCTTTGTTTGCATACTATCTACTCCCTAGTTGAGAAGAAAAGTCTTAAACATATTAACCAGCTAGAAATTAGTCTCAAGGAAACATACCAGTCAGTATTATAGTCCTATATTCACAAACTCAGAAAATGGCCAAATGTCCCATCTCTTCATTTTAAAGATGAGGAGACAGCAGAGCAAAATTACAGAGGGACTGTCCCAAACACAAACTTTGGAAGTGGTAAAGATGTGAATTCAATCCAAGCCTTCCATTTTCTAGCCCAGTAATTTCCTCTGCTCCTCTGTGACATCCAGGTTATGGAATCTGAAGTGAGAGTGATGGGATGGAAGTTCTTTTATGGGGGAAGGTTGATCCAGAGACTGCAAAAAGGACTGCAATTAGCAAAGATAGGGATATCTGCTAGGAAGCAACAGCTGTCCCTCTCGCCTCCCAGCAAACACTACTTTTCTGAGCCCTTACTCAGAATCAGAAGGATCATTTCCAAACAAAATTACTAGAGCCCAGGCAATGTACTAGTAAATAAGGCTACAGAGATGACAGGCAACCAGGACTTTACTCTCTGTTGAGTGAAAATAATAGAAATCAGCTATCAAAATCCAGAATCTTTGACCATCTATTCTCTAATATGAATGGAAAGAAAAATTGAATAAAATAATAATAGAAAGAAGAAAAGAAAATACTGAAAACCAGTGGGTAGCTATAGAGATTTTTCCAGATTAGGGGAATCACAGATGACTTATACATTGCTTTGTATGCCTCAGCAATATTATTATAGATACCCTCACCAACTCTGAAGACTTCAGGATCACCTGAACCCCAGTAAATCTTTGTACATATCTTAACAATATCTCTCATATTATACTCTATTTAGTTCTCTATGCCTGCTCCCTCAAAAAAAAAAATACCCACACTGTACAAAGTTTAAGAGTAGATATTACTCATCACTGTGCTTCCAGAGCCAAGTCCAGTGCCTCCCTATAATAGGAGCTTCTTCATCCCACATTACTGCTGATGGTTGATAAATAATAGATTGATACATTTGATATAAACCTCCAGGTGGAGGTTCTGGCTATAAAAGTTTTTAATTCAGGGCGGCGCCTGTGGCTCAAAGGAGTAGGGCGCCAGCCCCATATGCCAAAGGTGGCAGGTTCAAACCCAGCCCCAGCCAAAAACTGCAAAAAAAAAAAAGTTTTTAATTCATCAAAGCAAGAGAAGCAGGGTCAGGTATATCTAAGAGATACTTCTCCCATTCACTCTTTATCCCTCTGCCAATTTCTTCACTTAAGAAAGTAATCAAAACATAGATGTCAAGTCCTCTACCTGGGGTTAATCCTTATAGGGTTTTATCCCCTCACTGACCATTTTAAATTGAAATAACTAAACTATCTCATAGGACAGCAATCCTCACTTTCCTAACCAGGACCTTTTTTTTTTTTTTTTTTAATTAAGTAATATACAAAAATATCATATAAACATTAATGCATTTATGGGGCACAATATGCTGATTTCATATACAATTTGGAATGCGTAGATCAAATTAGTTAATATATTGTTTCACCTCATTTACTTAATTTATTGTGTTAAGACATTTATATTCTATACTTAGTAGATTTGACATGTACCCTTGCAATATGCTCCATAGGTGTGGTCCCACCGTTTACCCTCCCTCTATAAACCTGATCTGATATTTATTTGTGAAGATCACTTTTTCTTTTTTTTAATTTAGATTAATTTTTCCTAAAATTTTATACAATTGTAAATACATTTGACTCTATGAAATGCAGATATCATAGAAAAAGTTAAGTATAAATCATTTTATTTTGACCAAATCATGATTCAAGTGAGCTTGGGTTTACTAGCTACTGGAATATACTTCTATAAAGTGAAAAAAATCCACTAAGCAATAAACAAGGGTTTATTAAGGATTTATTGAGCATATATTAGGCATTCATTTCCGCATCCAGTTCCAAAGAGATTGCCCACTAATTTATCCCTCTGGTAGGGTTCAGATACTTATTATGAAAGGAAGCACTTGTGTGTTTGGTTTTATAACAGAGAAAAGACTGGCATATGAGCAAATGTAATTCTCTGAAATCATGCCCCTGAGAATGTCATCGAGTGTGACATTAGTCTCCTGCTATTGCATCATTACTGAGATGAAGTTAAGATGTTTATTTTTCAAACAGGAGTTGCATGCCCTATCAACATGTCATTACACTACAGTGCTGCTAGTTCTCTGGTGACATGATTCCTAAGACAGGGTAGAAGCTGCAGCCTTAGGCAGTGATGATATATCTCAGGAGGCTAAGAGAAGATAAAGGCAGCTCATTGCAGGGAGGACCAATGGCCATACTTGTTCTCTCACAAGTCTGGCATCTAGGCTGGAGAACTAGGACTGCTAATCAGAGTGCTTACACAGAGCCTTTCCATTTGGCTTGACTTCCTGACAGCATGGCAGCCTCAGGCTGGTTGGACCTTTTGTATGGTGGCTCAGGACTCCAAGGACAAGTGTGCCAGTGAACAGGGTAGAAGCTGTGTCTCCTTTTATGAATTAGCATTGGATGCCATACAGTGTCACTTTCATTATAGTTCATTAGTTACAAACAAGGTGCAGCCTACTCAGATTCAAAGAAAAAGGACATAAACCCCTACGGACCCCCAAATTTCAGTACGAGATACCTCAAAGTCACTTTGAAGAAACCACATGGACAGGAGATACTTTTATTAGCCATATTTGACAAATATATTTTGCCACAGTCTCCCCTCTTTCCACAACAATTCACATCCTTCCAATACTTGCAAAACATATTTATCCCCTTTCCTAAGACCTACAATATTAAATGCATACCTACAAAAATAGTAAAATAGAGAACTGGGCTTTTTCTATTTTTTGTTACTGGTGTTTTACTTTCTTTTCTAGATAAGGGTAAATAATTAATGACTTATGAAAGGCCTTCCTGACTAAAACACTGATTGCAGGCATTGAACTAAAACCCAGCTCAACCTGAAGAATGGGGGAAAGTATTTGCAAACTATTCATCCAATAAGGGATCAATATCCAGAATATACAAGGAACTTGAACAACTCGACAGCAAGAAAAATAATCTGATTTAAAAACAGCCAAAGGATGTGAATATACATTTCTCAAAATAAGACATAAACAAATAGCCAACAGGTATATGAAAAAATGGTCAACAACACTAATCATCAGGGAAATGCAAATCAAAACTATAATGAGATATCATTTCACCACAGTTAAAATGGCTGTTATTAGAAAGAAAATAACAAATGCTAGTAAGGATGCAGAAAAAAGGGAACTCAGATACACTGTTGGTGTAAATGTAAATGACTACAGCCCTTGCAGAAAACATCATAGAGGTTCCTCACTATCATATGATCCTACAATCCTACTACTGAGTATATATCCGAATGAAAAGAAATCAGTATTTTGAAAAGATAGCTGCACTCTCATATTTTTTGCAGTACTATTTACAATAGGCAAAATATAGAATCAACCGACATGTCCATCAATGGATAAACTAATAAAGAAAATGTGGTATATATACAGAATGAAATACTATTCAACATTAAAACAGAACAAAATCCTGTCATTCGTGGCAACATGGATGAGCCTCAGGGACATTATGTTAAGTAACATAAGTCAGGCACAAAAGAGGAATACCGTATGTTCTCACTCATTTATAGGAGCTAAAAAAAGTTGATCTCAAAAAAAAAAAAAACCAAAAAAAAGTTTATCTCACAGTAAAGAGTAGAATAGTGGTTACCAGAGATTGGGAAGGGTAGCGGAAGTGGAGAGATAGAGAAAGGTTGTTTAATGGATAAAAAATTACAACTAGATAGGAGGAATAAGTTCTAATGTTCTATAGCACTGTAGTAAAAAATAATTTATTGTATTTTTTCCAAATAGCTAGAAGGGAGGAATTTGAATATCATCAACATAAAGAAAAAGTTTAAGATTATGAATATACTAATTATCCTAATTTGATCATTGCCCATTGTATACATCTATTGAAATATCATACAGTACCCCATAAATATATACAATTATGTGTATATATTAAAGATGAGGCACCTACAGTTAAGCACTTTTGATAAATTTCAATATGGAAACCTGTGAACCGAACTGGAAGAGTACAGAGTAGCAGAGCCAGCTGCACTGTAATCATTATCCAGGGACCTGCAAGAGACTACAAGAAAAGATGGGGAGAGTTTTTCTCACAGGAGAAAAAGCCAATTCTATATTGAAATGTTATCAAAGAACTAATGGACTTTTTGAAGAAATAAGACAAGGCAACATAGAACATAAGTGCAAAGAAGTATGCACATTAGAAGAAGAGAAACTTTCGAAAATAGTAAAAAAAAAAAACTAATCACTGATTGCCTTTAGAGAGGAGAACTATGTGGCTTTAGAACCATGTGAACATATTACCTATTGAGAAATTTTTTTTAACTTTTAAGAATAATTTTAAATGATAATTGAATCATGGTAGTGGCTAAACACACAAAAGGTTACCATTACCAAACCAGAAACTGTGAAGAGTTCTTGGAAGATAGGAAAAACAGGTATTATCAGAGTTCTTAACTCTGAAAAATTGGAAAAACTACAAAAGAAAATTGAAGTTCATCCCAGGAAATTTCAAGAACAGAGTCAACAAAATTGAAGCACTGCAGAAGGACTTCAGTCAACGCTGAGAGCAGATCTGCACACCCTTTCCCTGTCCTTACTGGCCCTCCATCCTCCACCTCCATCTTCTGCCCTACTCACAATGGACATTAGCATCACCAGCATTCGACTCTCCTCTGTCCCCCCAAACTACACTGGAAATACAGTAAATTAATTGTCCAGGAAAGCACACAAATTAGAGAAGGGTTTAAGATAACTACAGAACTGTACAGCAGAAAGGAAATAACACAAAAGCATACATCTACCTAGAACACAGCTGTACTAAAGGCTTCCCATGCCAGAGAAATGTCATGCTTTTGGTATTTGGGATAGTTTCTATCATACCTGCAAGACGCAAACCATTATCCCCAAAGGAGAAGATCACTCCCTAATTGACACACTTCCCATTCCCAATCAAGGGAGAAGCCTATTAGTGAAAGGACATCACAACTGTAGATCAGATCCATGCTAATTACCCAGTTACCAGAGGAGTCCTTGATTTTGAACCACAAACAGACAAAGGTTTAACAGATATTTGAGGAAACTGAAGAGAAAGTCACGAGGCACAAACAGAACTTATTGCGGAGGGAAGATAAAACACAAGAAACACCAAAAGATAAAAATTCATCTTCTTAGAATTTTAAGGAAGACACTAGATTTACAAAATGAGAACAGGCTGCTACAGAGAAGAATAAGAGGACAAGAGAAAAGAAATCTTTGCACACTAGAAAAGTTTTTGAAAATTAAAAATTCAGCAGAGCCCAGACAGCGCCACGTCTCCCTGCTTGCATGTCAGACTCTTGAGTTCCAGCCCCTGAATGCCTATGCCCCGCCCCCACTACCACTTCCTGCCCCCTCTACCACTTCCGGCCCCTACTACCACTTCCGGCCTCCAACGGCTTTCAAGCCCACTTCCGCTAGCTTATCTGGCAGACCTGCGCCATTTGCCTCCAGGTTCCTGTCGCCTTCACCGCTTCCACTGCCTGATCCGCAGCCTGAGCCCGGCCCGGCACGACCCGCCATGGCCGCCGCATCCTCCCAGCTGCGCCAGAACTACCATGATGACTGCGAAGCCGGTGTGGACCGCCAGATCAACCTGGAGCTGTACGCCTCCTACGTTTACCTCTCGATGGCTGCCTATTTCGAGCGAGATGATGTGGCCTTGAAGCACTTTGCCGGCTACTTCCTGCACCAGTCTGGTGAGCATAAGGAGCGTGCTGAGGCGCTGATCAAGCTGCAGAACGAGCGCGGAGGCCGCGGCTTCTTTCACGACATCGTGAGGCCCGACATCAACGACTGGGAGAGTGGCCTGCACGCCCTGGAGTGCGCCCTCCACCTCCAGGAAGATGTCAACGAAAGCCTCCTAGACCTGCACGAGCTGGCCACCTACTCCGGCGACCCGCAGCTCTGCAGCTTCCTGGAGACCAACTATCTGCGTGACCAGGTCAAGATCCTGAAGGAGTTGGGTGGCTACCTCACCAACCTGCGCAGACTGGGGTCTCTGGAAGCCGGCCTGGCTGAGTACATCTTCGACAAGTTCACCCTGGGCGACAGCAACCACAAGAAATGAAGTGGGACTGTCCCCTCAGCCATGGGTCTTTCCCTGGGGCCCTTTCAGAGCATTAAGTTTTTCCTTTCTGTTTTAACATTGTTTCAAATAAAGTTAACTGGTTCTTAAATCAAAAGAATAAAAAATAAATAAAAATAATAAAAAAAAAAAAAAAAAAAAAGGCCCAGTGCCTGTCGCTCAGCGGCTAGGGCGCCGGCCACGTACACTGAGCGCCTATCGCTCAGCCGCTAGGGCGGCCCCGTACACGGAGCGCCTGTCGCTCAGCCGCTAGGGCGGCCCCTAGGGCGCCGGCCCCGTCCCCTGAGCGCCTATCGCTCAGCCGCGAGGGTGGCCACGTACACCGCGTGCCTATCGCTCAGCCGCTAGGGCGGCCGCTAGGGTGCCGGCCACGTATACCGAGGCTGGCGGGTTTGAACCCGGCCCGGGCCTGCCAAACAACTACAGCTACAAACAATAGCCAGGCATTGTGGTAGGCACCAGTGGCTCAGTGAGTAGGGCGCCAGCCCCATATACCGAGGGTGGTGGGTTCAAACCTGGCCCGGGGAACTGCAACAAAAAAATTGCTGGGCATTGTGGTGGGCACCTGTAGTCCCAGCTACTTGGGAGGCTGAGGCAAGAGAATCGCCTAAGCCCAGGAGTTGGAGGTTGCTGTGAGCTGTGTGACGCCACAGCACTCTACCAAGGGCGATAAAGTGAGACTCTGTCTCTACCAAAAAAAAAAAAAAAAAAAAAAATTTAAAATAAATAAAATAGGGCGGCACCTGTGGCTCAAAGGAGTAGGGCACCGGCCCCATATATCGGAGGTGGCGGGTTCCCAGGCCCCGGCCAAAAACCGCAAAAAAAATAAATAAAAATACATTAATTAATTAAATAAACCTGTTGGGCGGCACCTGTGGCTCAAAGGAGTAGGGCACCATGCTGGTGCCGTATGCCAGAGGGGGCAGGTTCAAACCCAGCCCTGGCCTAAAACAGAAAAAACAAAAACCAAAAAAAAACCTGTGAACTAAAGAGACAAGGTTATTCTTGCCATTATTCAGCAGATAATATGGGAATATGCATGGGATAACTGCTATAGACTCTCCCATTCAATAACAAGGGAAAGAAAAGATACGTAACAACCACTGTTTAATAGGAAGTCTGAAATCTGGAAAGATCCATGTTGGCAGATCCTTGATTGAGGTATATGTCCCTTGGAGTTGTCCCCTCTGGTTTTTGGCTCTGCTCTCTTGGCTCTTAGTCTGCTATTTTTTTTTTTTTCCATAAGAAGTGGCTCTTGTTTGCCACACAGTAACCCTTTTAGCCTATTTCATGTCCATAAAAGATCAGGAGTCTAAAGCTGTCCTTTCATTTTATACCGTCTTTGTTATTTTCTTTGTTTTTTTTTTTTTACTGTTGGGGATTCATTGAGGGTACAAGAAACCAGGTTACACTGATTGCATTTGTTAGGTAAAGTCCCTCTTATAATTGTGTCCTGCCCCCAAAAGGTGTGCCACACACGGGGACCTCCACCCCCCTCCCTCCTTCCTTCTCTCTGCTCTTCCCTTCCCCTAACCCACACCGTGAACTAGGTCATTCATTGTCCTCATATCAAAATTGAGTACATAGGATTCTTGCTTCTCCATTCTTGTGATGCTTTTCTAACAATAATGTGTTCCACTTACATTCAGGTTAATACAAATGATGTAAAGTCTCCATCTTTTTTAATGGCTGAATAGTATGCCATGGTACACATATATCACAGCTTGTTAATCCATTCCTGGGTTGGTGGGAATTTAGGTTGTTTCCACATTTTGGCAATTATAAATTGAGCTGCAATAGTCTAGTGCAAGTGTCCTTATGGTAAAAGGATTTTTTTTCTTCTGGGTAGATGCCCAGTAATGGGATTGTAGGATCAAATGGGAGGTCTAGCTCGAGTTCTTTGAGGGTTCTCCATACTTTCTTCCAAAAAGGTTGTATTAGTTTGCAGTCCCACGTCTTTGTTATTTTCAATCCAAAACAGATACAATTCCTTAAAAACTTTTGGGGGTTATGATCAGATTAATAAACTGTGGTAGATGTATACCATGGAATACTATTCAGCCATAAAAAGATGAGGAGACTTTACATCCTTTGTATTTACCTGGAGGGGAGGTAGAGAACATTTTCTTTAGTAAAATATCACTAGAATGGAAAAGCAACTATCCAATGTACTCAATGCTAATATGAAGCCAGTAGATGAACTAATACATGCCCACACAAAAGAATAACTCAATTTAATTCAAGTGGGAGAGAGGGGAGGGGGATTGGTGCTCTCACCTATGGGCACAATGCAAGAGTATATGGCACACTTCCTGGGTGAAGGGCAGAACTACAACAGGGACCTTACCTAATAAATACAAACATTGTAATCTAATGGTTTGTACCCTCATGTTAATCTGAAACAATAACAAAAAAATCTTTGGGGGCTTCCTTGTATATCAGTTTATAATTCCCTTTTTAGACAAAAGTCTACAAATTTCCACAAATCTCTCCAAAATAAGCCCAGTTTCAGTTAGGAGGAATAAGTTTTAGAGATCTAATGCACAGCAAGTTGACTACAGTTAATAATAATGTATTGTATATTTCAAATTATAAAAGAGTAGATTTTAAATGTACTCATAACAAAAAAATGTTAAGTATGTAAAGTGATTGATATGTTAATTAGCTTGATATAATCATTCTGCAATGAAGTATATCAAAATATCACATTGTACTCCATAAATATATATGATTATTATTTGTCAATTTGGAAAAAGATAAGCCCTTGTTACTTGAGACTCCTGAGGAGGTTGTTATGGCTCAACACCATTAATGTTCTTAGAAGCTTATTGTTTAAAGACGAGAATCTCCAAGCCATGTTCTTATCCTTATCAGGCCTATTATCTGTCTGAAAGAGCTTATGAGGCGCTGCTTTAGATAATTTTCATGTTTTAACAAAAAACCTTACAGTCTCACTCTGGCTATGGTCCTTCCCCAAGGCCCATTCTTATTTGAGGACTCTTTACAGGCTGAAAAGACTTATTTCAGATCCTTTACATTTCTTCCAACTTCCACTTGGACACCTAGTAGCTTATTCTTCAGTTCTTCTTTGTCTTCTCTCATACTTGTTTGGTATCAGCAAAAAGCCAAGTAGTGTCCTCAGTTCTGTACCTGGAAATCTTGTTAGCTAGATGATCAGGTTTATCATGTATGTTTTCTATTTTCCACATTACTACAGGAAATAGTGTTAGCAAACTTCTCACCATCCTCCAGCTTTCAGTAACAACTGCTTTCCTCTCCTCCCAGTTTTCCAACCATCTTCTTGAGGCCCTTCCAGATTTTGCCTCCTGCCTGGTCCCCAAAACCTGCCACAATGTTTAGCCTTAGCATCAATTATGTATGTGTCTATTACTGCATAATAAATCATCCAACATCTTAGTAGCCTAAAACAACAACAAGCAGTTTCTTGTCTCCATACTTTGGGTGTGTCAAGAATTTGGGAAGATCTCAGCTGGGCAGTTCTGGCTCTGGGTCTCTTCCTTAGGTAGAGTCAGACAGTAGCTGGAGCTAGAAAAGCTGAGAGGTGGCCAGGCCTCTTTCTCTCTGCATATAGTCTCAGGAATTCTCCACTTTATCATTCCACATGGGCTAATGTGGGCTTTTTACAGCATGATGTTTTCAGGGCAGCCAGACAGCCGGCATGGTAGCTCATGGTTCCAAGTACAAGTTGCCACAAACCACATTGAACCTCATCACTTTTTATGACCTAACCTCAGAAGTTACTTAGTGTCATTCTACCATTGATAAGGAACAAATCACAAACCAATTCAGCCTCAAGGGGAAGGGAGATAATACCCCATGTCTCGATGAAAAGAGTGTCAATGATATTATATATTGTAGGAAAAGCACATGGGATTGTTGTGGCCACAGTAATACAGACTGTGACTTCTATATGACAGATGGAAGCATGCAGAGGAGAAATAAGTGGGAACTGCTTCTTTTCTCTTTGCTTTGCCAATATGCTGCAACTATGCCATCCATAGGCCAGTTTGGAAGGGCCCTGTAGGATGAATGTAAGGGATCCCATCAGATGTCCTAAACCATGGCTACTCCATAAAGTTTGCTTTGGAATATTCAGCTGATCTTCAGAATGGTACTTATAATTTCATTTTATCCTCAGCATTAAAATAAGGATTTATTATGAATACAAAATTATTTTCAAGTGTTGCAATGTCTGGGAAGAAGTAGATGAGTATTTAAAAGAGAATTTTAAGTGTCTTGGCTAATGATTGATTTTAGCATAAGACACCTTCAGTATTTTTATGCCTTGCAACAGTTTTGGGTAGAAAAGATTGCTGGTCATGCATTATCATACAACCAAGTGTATATCTCCAGGTGAGATTTCCTCTTTTACAGAATGTCCATGTAATCACCTAGTCCGTGTCTCCATCTGAATGTCTAAAGGGCACCTCAATCACATTATCTTTCCCCAACCTAATATGTGCTCCTTAAGTATTTTCTTTCACAGTAAATGACACTATTATCCATCTAATGCTTTAAGTTGGAGGTTAAACTTGACAGTTTCCAGTCCATCTCTAAGACCTATTGATTGTCCCTCCATGACTCAAACTGGCACATTGCTTTATGGCTACACCACTACCCCTAGTGAAAATTTTTATCCTCTCTCATCTTGACTATTTGTGTAGCTTTCTAACTAGTTTTCCTAGTTAGAAGGCTCACTGCCTTCTTCCACAGAGTCATCCATGTTGCAACCAAAGCAATTTATTTTAATATGCTAATCTGATTATCTCACACAATCTCCACTAAAAACGTGCACTGTCTCTGCTTCGTTCTTAAAGCTCCATATAGACACAGTGCTGTACAAGGCTCTCTATAATTTAGTCCCTGAGTCATTTCTGAAAACTGATCTCACCCCACTTTCGCCCTGTATTCTAGGTCTCAACTGCATCCTCCAACTGCAGTAAACTGTCCCATTTCAGACATCTCCTAACCCTGCCTTTACCTCTATAATGCTTCACATTTTTCAGATCTCTAATGAAATATTACTTCCTGAGGGAAAATCTTCTCTTATCGGTCAGATTAGACCAGGACCCCCTTTAATAAGCTTTCATATATAATTTTTCTCCAGAGCCCTTAACATGGTAATTATGCTTTCCCATAGTTATTTTATTAATATTTGCCTTCCTTTCAAGGTTGTGAACTCCTTGAAAGTAAGAACCGGATCTATTTTGCTCTATCCTGAATTTTCAGCACATGGCACAGTACTTAGCACCACTGCAGGCCTTTTCTGACCACTCAATCTAAAACATCCACTTCTCTGCCACTGACCACTCTTAAGTCTCTTACCTCAGTTGTTTTTCTTTAAAGCACACATTATTATCTCTGTGTGTGTCTCGTGTATGTATATATCCCCATATATGTACATATGCATGTATAGATGTGCATATGGATATGTTTATGTTTGCATATATATAATTTGTTCATTTGCTACTGTCTTTCCCCTCTAGAATGTAAAGGCCAAAAAATCAGAGACTTTTATCTTCTTGTTCATTTCTGGATCTCCACTATAACTGGCCCATAATAGGTGTCTAATAAATATTTATTAAAAACATGAAAATGAATGGTAGGTGCTTGAGAAGTAAATCCCAGAAGTTCCTTCTTTAAAAAAATCAATGAGAAAAATATACTGCATTACAAAAGAAATTCTACATTCATATGCTTTTCTTGTAGAAGAATTACTTTTCATAATCTGCCCAGAATGACATTTTGACAGTTTTATTCATTTCATCACATGCCATTAAACAAGGGGATATATTTGGTTTACTTTATTTCCACTTTGTTGATCTGCAAAGCTCAATCAGACTCTTCATCCATAATCTTGAATGAAAACCATTTTGGAGTTTAATAGGGGCAAAAATTCACACAAATAAAATACTTCTGGAGTCTTTGAAATCAGACGATTTGGGAATTAAACAGACCTACATTTGAATCTCAGCTGCAACATTTATTAGCAATGTAACTTTGGGAAGCCACATAAATTCTCTTGACTTCAGCTTTCACAGGAAACATATGACTTGTAGTCAGTTTGGTGATAGGATGGACTATAGTTTTAAGTTCACGATACATGGTCATAATCGATAAATGTTACTATTTATTATGCATATCTATTTCTAAGTCCCCTTGGCAGGAGGGAATTGAGGCCCTAGAATTGAAGAGAATTTCCCATGGTCATTTTTTTTACATCTAGGTAATGGACATTTGCTAGGTTGGTGATTAAGCATCATTTAGCCATCATTTGTCCTGGGGACATTTGCAGCAAAAACCCACTATATTTGGATTCACGCTGTTTTCTAGGAAGGGCTGGAGAGTACATTATGCCCTTCAGTTTCAACTGAGATGTTTCCCATTCCAACAGAAGGGAGACTCAGTCCAATCAAAGTATCGAGTGAGAAATGCAATGGAAGGAATTTTCCCCTATCCTAGTTTTTAGGATTCCTTTTATTTTCTCCTCTCTAGGGCATAAAAGAAAAATCATAAATATGGATGCTACTAAACTATTTTATTTAATAAGTACCATTTCTTTAATTATATTGAAATATTTTTTGGTTATGACAATTTACTACAATGCAATTCTGGTGAGCTTTAGGTTCAATTTCACAACTAGACAAGAAATATATCAAACACAAGAATGAGTAAGTTTTATAGTAAGTAAAACTGATGTATAAAATAATTAAAATTGGGGCTCAACGCCTGTAGCTCAGTGGCTAGGGCGCCAGCCACATACACTGGGGCTGGCAGGTTCGAACCCGGCCAGGGCCTGCCACACAACAATAACAACTACAACAGAAAAATAGCTGGGCATTGTGGCAGGCGCCTGTAGTCCTAGCTACTTGGGAGGCTGAGGCAAGAGAATCACTTAAGCCCAAGAGTTTGAGGTTGCTGTGAGCTGTGATGCCACAGCACTCTACCGAGGGTGACATAATGAGACCCTGTCTCAAAAATAATAATAATTAAAATTAGATAATAAATCTCACAGAAATTGCATAGTGCCATGTCAGTGCTTCATACAGCAGACAGGATTTTAAGGAAATATTATCAACATGGGATACATTAAACAAAATTACATAATAAAAATAACTTTGACCAGATGATTTATTTTATGTGGGTATTTGACTAGTCATTGAATAACAAACAAAACAGGGTCAGCTAGAAGCATTTACTGCTCAGTTACTGAAGATAGTGGATAATGGATAATTAACTCATTGGATTCCTACCTAATTAGAAAAAGTGGAGAATATATGCTTAAAATTCTTTCCTTTCTGGAGGACCTGACTCTCTCTGTGAATATGCTCATCTGAGCTATGCCTACAGATTGTTCTTTATTTTAGCTTCAATTTATCTATGACTCAAGCTCTTCTTCATTTTGCCCTTATGTAGGAGTTTTACCATATTAGCATAACATTTTATTCTGAACCTGCTAGAAAGTCATTTATTATATCACAAAAATTTCAAATTGGTTTCAGTTATGTTTTCTGAATCAAAACAATACACTTTGATGTTTATAATTTAAGGTTCTATATTTAAAAGGCATTAAGCAAGTCATAATGGTAAACAAAAAGACTATTAAACTAGTATTCATACCTCTTGCATGTGAAAAATTATATAGATAATTTCTACCCACGAGAGATTTATTTTTGTGGCAGGGAATTTCACAGAATTGATTTAATTAGCTGTAACTATGCTCAGAGGCATAATCTGAAATGCTGTTGAATGAATGAGGAAAGTATTTTGGAAAGCCCTCTCAAAATTCCCTTATGTTAATTATTCAACAAACATTTATTAAGCACCCACAGTTTGCATAGCAGTGTACAACATAATGAGATTCTAACCTTGTGTCCTTCTATTCTAGCTCTCGTAGTTAACTGAATGAATGAATACATTAATTTATCTCTTCAGCTGTCCATTGGCAGTCTGTGGGGAAAGACTATAGAAATTAAATGAATGAGTCAGTCTGAAAGGCAACAGAACTTGTATATTTGAGCTCCTTTTTGTTTTGTGTGCTAAACACAGCTTACTCCCTAACTACTCTTTCTGTTTCTTTAGGCTTAGGAATTTTTAAAGAATCTTATCTCACTCAGGCAATGAATGAACTATACACTTAATCATGAGTTTCTAAATGTTTATAGAGGTGAGAACTGTAATTTACAAGATTTAACAGATATGGAAAGAAAAAAATGGCAAAGTAAATTTCGGCAAATAAGGGGAAATGTATTTTAAGGGTTGTTTCCATTCAAAAAATAGTTTTAGACTTAATAATATAGGCTAGGTTGTACATTTTAGAGATGGGAATTGAACTCATTTAGGCCACTGGTTTCCAACATTTTACATTAGATTTACTGGATTTTTTTTTTTTTTTTTTTTGCAGTTTTTGGCCTGGGCTGGGTTTGAATCCGCCACCTCTGGCATATAGGGCTGGTGCCCTACTCCTTTGAGCCACAGGCACTGCCCAATTTACTGGATTTTTTAAAATATAAATCCTAAATTTTCATCTCCGCAGATAACAATTGAGTGCTCTAGAAAGGAGGGGAGGGGAGGCAGGCATATAAATATTTGAATATTTGTAAACATTCCCCAGAAGCCAAAGGTAAAACCCCCAGATTAGTACAGATTGACATTTTTGGCATGAGGTACCTGAGGCCTTGTTAGAATAAGTAGCTCACCGAAGGTCAACACAGCTTATAAGCCTTAGAGCCAGGCCTGGAATCAAAATATCCAAATTCCCAGACTAGATTTCTCTCTCTCTCTCTTTTTTTTTTTTTTTTAATAGAGACAGAGTCTCACTTTATCGCCCTCAGTAGAGTGCCGTGGCGTCACACAGCTCACAGCAACCTCCAACTCCTGGGCTTAGGCGACTCTCTTGCCTCAGCCTCCCGAATAGCTGGGACTACAGGCGCCCGCCACAACGCCCAGCTATTTTCCTGTTTTTGCAGTTCGCCGAGGCGGCATTTGAACCCTTCACCTTCACCTCACTACTCAATAAGCCACAGGCGCAACCCCTAGATCTCTTTTTGTTAAACCAATTGGCACCATTTATATTTTACTCATATACTGGGTAAAATCTAATTACCAATTAGTAGTAGTTGGAAAGTCCAAGAGTGACTATAACCCATGTGACAAGCAAGTCCCCTCTCCTACATGCTTTCTTTTCTTATTAAGCACTAAATAAGTATTCAGATAGTTATGATGATACTACAATGATTATGAAAGACTTATTTAAAACTTTTGTACCCATAAAATATATCATTCATATCTAAGTCAAAGAAAACAGATTTAATATTTGAATCTGAGTCCAATTTAAGTTGTCAATAATGAGTCTACATAGCTGAGAATAAGGAAATACTCAGATGTCAGGATGAATTTTCTTAGTTAGCTTTCTTAGGTGATAATACCTTTAGGTCAGCTTCTTCCACCATATTCTGAAAGCTCCATGCAGGTAGAGCCCTTGTCCAACTTCATCAACTGTGTCCCAGTACCTAGTACAATGCTGGGAGACAGTTGATGACAGTTGTTGCACAATAGAGGCAACATTCAACAATTAATGGTTGAACAAAATAATCTTTTTATTACATTTTCTTAAGAAATTAAACAGATTGTATATAACACCAGCACATTGTATCCCATGATTGCATTAATGCACACACCTATGATTTAATAAAAAAAAAGAAATTAAACAGTGCTTGAACCAATTTGTGTAGGACAAACTCATATAAATAAAAGTATTAGAGAGATGGCTTTATAAAATAGTTTTACAGTTACTTTTTACAAGAGCTTTGGCCTGATTTTTGTGATATACATGTGCTGATTAAAGGTTATAATTAATGTTTTATTGATAATACTAGGTACATTTATTAATAAGATCTATCAATGTATCAAGTAAATTAGCCTTCTGTTTTCAGCCTGATTGTCCTAGAAATCAGATCTACATGGTGAAGCATAACACAGAGTGCTTGGCAGTTATTCACTATTCATACTTGCTATCTCTCCAGCTCAAATTCCAAGTCATAACCAAGTTGCAGTACAATACTCAGTCACGGTTAGGGCTGGCATCACCAGAGGTACTGTCCCACAATAGGCAATCTCCACAAACCAAAGGCTCCAAGGACTCTGATAAATTCTGTTCTTCATTTTCAGGCTCCATGTGGGAAGTGACACCTAAGTACTAATCTAACTAAGTGAGCCACATGGAAGCCAATCTGCCCTCCCTTCCAGGTTCTGCAGTCACTCATGTGAACACATATACCTTATCCAATCTACCCATCCTGAAGTCTTTGTACTTCTATTTAAACTGTATCCTCTCTCACTCCCTATTTTGGGCATGATGAAGTATAATTAACTGAAATAGCACTTCTCACCTTTTTCACCTCTCCAGGGATCTGCTATTGAACTTACAAAACTCATTCCAGTACACAAAATACAATTTGTCCTTGACATACCATTTGAGTTACAGTTGAGCTGTCATTCATATTGTAAGTCGTTCATTTAGTAAGGCACTACTGACATGCAGTAAACATTGATTAAATAAAATTAATACCAAGTTTTCTTGTCTTTTGGGAAATATAACCATTGTTATTATCTGGAAAAATAAAAAGTTTAGTGCATCTGGTGACTCAAAGGAGTTGCGCAGTATTATGGAAGGTAGTAATCTAGTTACAGAAGATGACGCCATTGATGGTTATTTACAGCTAAATTGCTATGAAGTAGGGCATTTCAATACCACCTTTATAATCCCACCATTGGGCTCCCTCTTTGACCCAACCACATATCAATACCCCATACATTTTTCTCTAAAGCTATCTGCCTTTTATGCTGAGGAATAAATGTAATTTTTCATTCTTTTATCTAATTCATGTTACAAGTAATCAACACAAAACATCAGCTAAAATGACACATATTTAAATATGGCAGAGATGATTCACTAGCCAAATATCAATATTAAAAATAGAAACAGGAAAAAAAAATTAGGCATAGTGGAAATACTCATACCAAATAATGAATATTTAATCTCTGCTATATAACTGAGGTGAATTAGAGGGCTTGGGGGAAAACAGGTGTATATTTAAGGGGTTCATCTTAGCTCTAACATTAACATTAAAGTTAGTGTTAATGTAGGAACTGAGCTGTGAACATGCAATACTAGAATTTCCTAACTCAGGACCAGGCACACAGCAGGGGCTCAGTAAATGTTTTCTGAATGAATGAATAAACAGAGAGTCCTCTTCATATATTGGCAGTGTAACACTAGGATTTGAAGAACTGGCTTTAAAGTAGTCTGAATTTATGGATTAATAAACTGGATTTTGGGAAAAGCAGTACTGAATATAATGTAGGTAGTTTTGTTAGTTAATTAAAATGACCACAAAGTTATTATTCTTACCCTTAATTTCTCAATCTGAAAAGTTAATGAACTGTATCTGTTCCATGAATAATTGAGTTGAACTTGAAAGACAAC
The DNA here is from genome assembly GCA_963574655.1 of Perodicticus potto. Taxonomy (NCBI): domain Eukaryota; kingdom Metazoa; phylum Chordata; class Mammalia; order Primates; family Lorisidae; genus Perodicticus; species Perodicticus potto. Next base: position 31,991 of record CAUYRH010118962.1, read on the forward strand.
TCCCTATTCCAAAAGCCTCCTACACTAATAGTTAACTGTGATTTATCCTTTTACTTACGAAGAATCTTAAGCATCTTCCATCTAACTTGACTGACAACCAGTCTGTGCTTCCTCTGTCTTTATTCTCCTAGGAAGAAGATGTTACTCGTGAAAGTCGGTTTAATTTCAGTGGTTATGGGATGGGTCACTGCCTCCAAGTGAAAGATGGAACAACTGTCAAGGCCACACCTGCAGCCAACCCACTCCCACAACCCCCAAAAGATGCAGATGCCATCAAGAAGAAGTTTGTGGACCGGGCAAAAAGGATTGACACGATATCTCGAGCTGCCTTCCCACTGGCCTTCCTCATTTTCAACATCTTTTACTGGATCACATACAAGATCATTCGGCATGAAGATATCCACAAGAAATAGATGTGCCCTATAGACCTGGGACTTTCTTGCCTCAGTGTTGTGCTTGTAAATACACAGTGAAATTGTCTTTATATCACTTTGACAGAAGAGGAGATTAAGGGAAGGGGGAGGGAGAGACATAGGGGTGGGTTACCTGGCACCTACATGAAAAAAGAAAACTCATGCAGGCAATGAAGAAAACTGCACAAAATTAACGTGTTACAGAATCACAAGAGCATAATTCCCTTCCATAGTATTTAGCATTGTTCTTTCAGATGACATATCAGTCAGACATGATATGCAGGGTCAAGTTCTAGAACACTATTTACTTTTTGGTTTGGTTTGGCTTTGACCAATTCTGTCTGGTATTGACAAGTTAGTTTAAAACACACATACACACACACTTCGAAAATGCTTATGCCATCGGACCGTAGTGACTAGCCTATAGTGAGTTGAGGACCAAACTTTTTCAGAAAAATGCTGCCTCGTTTTTAAAACAAGCCTCCTAAGCTACATTCTTTACAATGTCTGTAATTAGTGTTTCACCTGAGAAATCCTTTTGTGGGTTGTAAATTATTTCTACTTATCCAGAAAACAACAACAAATAAACATCAATGACAAAGAATAAATTTCTACTTTACTGTCTGTAAGGTGTGCGTTTTAATATTATTTTTCTTTCCTGGATGTAATTTTGGAGTTTAAATTATGTATTATGTATTGTGTAATTGATTTGATAGTATATCCTCTAAGTGCTCATTCTATTTTAGATCCAAGTTAGTGCACTAACTAACTCCCCCGCCCCCGCTTTGGCTATACTAAGAGCAAGTTTAAGTGCCCAAGTGTGACTTAGCCATTGCAACCACTCAGCCACAGTATTTACGGAGATGGTGTGTCCTGAACAGTGTAGCTCAGATTAGCTTGAACTTTCCATTTCTGCTCTCATTGTAGTGTAATAGTGTACTAGTCCTAATGTCTACTGACCCATAATTTCTACTGTCAATCCAAGTGAATATCGTTTTCAATATCCTTGACTAACTTAAAGAATTTTGAAATTGTACTGTGATTTTCATAACCCATTGCCTTTTTGGTACCAGAGCTACGTGGTTTGAATCCTGGCTACATGTTTTAAGTAAGAAAAAAAAAAAAAGACGTATTTTTGCTTACTCAGATAAAAGACAACCTGTAAAAATATAAGGAAATAATTAAATTTTACATGTGCTGTAAAAGGGGTTATTATAAAAAGCATTTGTTTAATTTCAATAAAGCTAAGTGTGCCACAAACTTCTCTAGAAGCTTTCCTTTTTGCATTAAAATGATTTAGATGACAATAATAACTTAGATTTTGTATCCAGTCTTCCTTATAAGCTTGACACATTTATGCAGCTATTATATTACTGATGCTTACAGTATCTCCATGAAGAAAGAAAAAAATGCATTATTCTCATTGTAGAAATAGGGAAATAAGAGCATCAGTACCATTGTGAGCAGAATATAATACTAGGTACTTCATATGAGACATGGAAAAGTTCTAAGAGCACTGAGGAATCATAAAATCTTAAAGTTAAAAAAAAAACCCCAAGAGACCAATCCATCCAGCTACCTATCCTGATTTTGTCAGGAATGAAGTTTCAATATGAAAGAAAATTTCTGAGAGCCCCAGTGAAGTAGAGAAAACTCATCTTGATTCTTGTAGGCTTTCCTTAACCAAAGATACTCATCATGATAGGAAGACATGGATTTGTAAGTCGATGTCTATAGCCTTTTAAACCTACTCATTTCTATAAAAGAAGATTATTGCATACTGGCTAAAAGTGTGAATTTTGGAGATAAAGAGACTATTTCAGCCACCTATCAAAGTGTAATCATAAATAAGTTACCTAAACTTTCTGAATAGTTCCTATTTCAGAGAGTAATAAGAGAACTGACTGAAAAATACAGATAAATCCATTAGCATGGTGTCTAGCACATAGAAAATTCTCAATAATTAATTGATAATAAAATAATTATTGTTATAGATAAGAAACTTCATAATGTTATAGATAAGAAACTTCTAGCTTTGACAAGTTCAGTGCCATGCTCTCCTAAATTAGTATTTTTACTGCTAACTCCTTTCCAAACAAAGAAGGAGAAGTGTTTATTCTCAATTCTTTTTCTTCCTCTGAAAAATAGTAAAATTGAAGCTAAGATGCCTCTTAAAGATGGGCCTGACCCTACAAATGTTCTAGGCAAAACCCTAGATGCTATATATGGCAGGGTGGGCAGGCACTTTAGGGAGAAAATCCTAAGTTAGCTGGTTATATTTAATAAATGCATGTACCATATAATTTTCTAGGAGGAACAATCACTCCATTAGAAAATCAAAAAGATATTCATTTCTAAACATATCTGCCAGCACTCAAGTAGGCATCTTGGCTGACAAGAGAGCTTCTTGGATTTTTTTCTGGTTCTAGTCCACATTCATTGGAAAGAACTATTAAATGTACTAATTTGGGTCATATATATATATATGATAAAATCTCAGAGACAATATTTTGGGTGCCACATACTCTAGTGAAACAGATATTCTCCCTATAATGGTGTTAGAGATTTTATTTAGAACATATTTCTTTTGCAATAGTATTTGGAGGGAAATAGTTCAAGAGTAAAATTATGACTCTGAAGAACAGACGTTACTACCAGTTTTCATTAGATTGGAAACTTCTAGAAGAAAATGTCTGTGTTCTCATGAGTTCTCCACAATGCCTACCAAAGCTGGAATGCCCAGTGGATATCATTACATCAGTAGAAAAATGTTGGTGCTGTACCTATTGACAAAGTTATAAAAGATTTCCTCAATTCAGAAATCACACAAGGTAACCAACCACTGCTACTATTTTTCAGATAATGAATTACTGGGGGATCTGTCCTTTAAACATTTTTCAATTTCTACCATTTGGTTTTAAGAACACATTAGGATGACTTAAGGCTTAAGACTCTTTATGGCATTCTCCAATACCTTGGCTCTCTAAACAGATGCTACAAAGCATATTGTAGATTTTTTAAAATCCTTCCAAGTAGTATTAGCATTAAGCTCCCCATCTATGCCACTGAAGAGAACTGCCAAATTCTAAAAGCAAAATTTCCAATAAAGATTAAATGAATACCATTTTACATTTCACTTACTGCATTAATATCAAATAAGAAGGTTCTAACCAAAACATAGCACAAAATTTTGTATCACATGATCCACAGCTTTGAAAAAAAAATTATTCAGAATTTTTGTAGGATTTATACATTTCCTACTTTAAACCTCAAGGCAATTTGTAGGATAAATCTAAATAATATGTCATCCAGATATTCTTTTTTAATTTTTCTTTTTTTTTTTGAGGCAGAGTCTCACTATGTCGCCCTCAGTAGAGTGCTATGGCATCATAGCTCACAGCAACTACAAACCCTTGGGCTTAACAGATTCTCTTGCCTCAGCCTCCCAAGTAGCTGGGACTATAGGCGCCCGCCACAACGCCTAGCTATTTTCTAGCTGCAGTTGTCATTGTTGTTTACCTGGCCCGGGCCAGGCTCAAACCCACCAGACTCAGTGCATCAATAATTACTGTGCTACAGGGGCCGAGCCTCTTTTTTAATCTTTCAGCCTCTGCTTTAGACTTTTTCTTATTTTCAGCAATTTGGGTTTTTCTTAAAGTATAATTTGAATGACTCAAGCAATATATATTCTCCATAGGTCACAAAGCAGAAAAACTAAAGATGACACCACAACTTTATATTGATATAGAGCTAACATGTTTAATGTCCATAACAGCATTTCATTCTAACAATGGTCTAAGGTGGCCAGATCATAAAGGGTCAATATCTACCCTTTGATCAATAGATAAATAGAAGACTCATAAATGCCTCACTCCAAATCATCTATCATATTAGAAGTAGAATATCCTCCATAATTCATTTCTTTTTTTAATTCTTTTAATTTTTAATTTTATTTTTTTGACACAGAGTCTTTCTATGTCACCCTCGGTAGAGTGCCATGGCGTCACAGCTCACAGCAAACTCAAACTCTTGGGCTTAAGCAATTCTTTTGCCTCAGCCTCCCAAGTAGCTGGGACTACAGGTGCCCATCACAACACCCAGCTATTTTTGGTTGCAGCTGTCATTGTTGTTTAGCAAGCCAGGGCCGGGCTCAAACCTGCCAACCTCAGTGTATGTGGCCAGCAACCTATTCACTGAACTACAGGCGCCAAGCCCATAATTCATTTCTTAATTCCTCTATTATTTCACTAAGTCCACACTGTCTAAGAAAAGAAAATCCTGGAAAATCAGCAGCGCCTGTCATGGTACCACGAACCCATATGCTCATGTATGACAAAATAAATTGGCAAAAGAAGGTACACCATAGAATACTGAAAATGCCTAAAAGAAATAGCTCAAAATTGTACGTACAGAATTAAGAAAATCTTCAGAGAGTTGATATCTCATGTAATTGAATGGTTCAAAAGATACTGATACTGAAGAAAAAGACCAATGAATTTTAATTTCAAAGATGTTTATTTCTATTTTTTGAAGGAGTGAAAACGAACTTCACTTTGTTACACATGCTCCCATGTGAGAAACAAGTCACTATTCCTACTCTGGTCTAAATGCAATTTTTAAATAACAAGGAATATAGGCCCCCAAAGCTTAGGGCAATACATATTAAATGTTATTAGACCATGATCCAGCACTTATAAAGGACATTATCACTTTGGCATAATTACTCATAAACAGGTAAATGTGTCTTCAAAGAGGCAAGCAAAACTCTGGAGTGTTCTTTTGTGAAGTACATGTCACACTGGCCTTGTTAGGATAGAGCCCGGGGCTACTCATGGAATGAACAGCTTGGTCAGCAGACTGAACCACATCAGAGGCTCTAAGTCCTCAAAAATTCTGGAAGCAAGAACAAGGAGAACCTTCATGTGAAAGCATCAGGACTAACCAAGAGTTCATCAAATCCAAAGAATAATCATTCCTTAAATTACCCCTGCTTCTTAAAAAGAGAGTAGGATAATGAGAAAGGGAGAAAAGATAAAGGGAAGACAACAGCCAGAAAGTTAGTTTTAAGACATAAATCAATGATTTAACAAAAAATAAAAGAAAATTGTAAAAAAAGACATAAATCAGATCATGTCACTCTGTTTTAACCTCCAATGGATCCCATCTTACTCAGAGGGCAAGTCAGAGTCTTCACCAAGGCTGTATGATCTGACCTGCCCTCCCACCACGTTCTCCCATATCTTCTCCCTCCAGGCATAGTAGCCACCTTATTATGCCTGAAACATGCCAAGCACAGTTCTACCACAGGTCCTTTGCACTTTCTGTT
>CAUYRH010118965.1:0-13024 GCA_963574655.1 Perodicticus potto
CCACTTGAAATCTCTCCCTCTACCAGGAGCTTTGGTGTTTTCTGTATTCTTTTCTGTAAATCAATTCTGTCTTACCACGGAGGGGTGGGGGGGGGAAATAATGTAATGAAGAATAATAAAATACATATATTTAAAAAAAAATTTAAAAAAGCAATCTGCATCTTGGACTTTAAAACATGTGAAGTTTGGAGTTGATTATTTTAAGGTTGTCCAACATATAGATGCTATGAATAAATAAAACGAAGCTCTGGAAATAGACAGAATGTAAAATATTTTGAAGTTCATAGAGCATTATGTGCTTACCAAAGCAATAAAAGATTTTAAGCTTGCATTAGAATACTGTCCAACTTGCAGGAATGCAAGAAAATTCCTCTGCCAAACACTTGTGGGAAGACGAGGACAGTTAGAAGAATAGTTTTAAATGCTGAAAGTCACTGTAAGAAAGCTTTAGTTTTAGTTGAGACTTTTAAAGATGCAGAGGATGCTTTTGAGAAACTTTATAAATACATACAGAGAAAAACTGAAAAGGATGAAAAGCGGAAACCAAAGAAAATAGAAATGTGCAGAAAAGTTGTGCAAGCTCCTAAAAGAGGAGAAAAGACTAAAGAAGAAAAGGACAAACATCAACTTCTTACTCTTCAAATGTTTCTTCTGCTGATGAATCAGTTTCTTAGTCATCATCCTCATCCTTTTCTGCTCACAAAGGCATTAGAAATGTACGAGGAACCATTCAGAATCTTCTTGTAGTTTCAAAACGTTTTTGTTTATCAATCCTCAAGTCAGATAAATTAGAATAGGAAAGGTAAGTGCTACCCAGTCCCACCTAATTCTTTACCATCTTTCTTAACCAAAAATAAGAAGTGAAACAGCAGGATAGATTACAATTTCAAAAGACACAGGCAGAAGGAAAAGATAGATGCCCTTTCTCCCTATCTCCAGATGAAATACCAGATGATTTGGAAGTAGGTCTGAAGATCTAAGAGATTTTTATTATAGCCATAAAACCTAGGCAGGTAGTATGAAAACAGAAAAGCCATATAAATTAGACATTTTTTCGGGCAGAAGACATTCCTTAGATTCCTTCTGTAGGAATTCTGAGGACAAGATAAAAATACAAGGTTGTAGGAGATTTGAAAAAAATACAAAGGAAATAAAACGGCCCCATACAATGTGGAAGCCAGGTAATGTGAGGTATTTCATTTCACTAGCAAGCTCAAACTACTCTCCTACATTGGCTGAAAGGTGTGATAACCATGTTTACTTTAGATCATGTTATTTTAGTAGACGCGTGCAAAGAAATAGATTGAAAACAAATGAAGGACAATATGAAAGAGAGGATAACTTTAGGGAGGATATCAAAAGAGGTTGCAAGGCTGGGCATGGCGGCTCATGCCTATAATCTTAGCACTCTGGGAGGCCCAGGCAGGTGGATCACCTGAGCTTAGGAGTTCAAGACCAGCCTGAGCAAGAGTGAGACCCTGTGTTTAAAAAATAGTTGGGCATTGTGGCAGGCACCTGTAGTCCCAGCTTCTTGGGAGACTGAGGCTAGGGGATCACTTGAGCCCAAGAGTCTGAGGTTGCTATGAGCTATGACACCATGGCACTCTAGCTAGGGTAACAAAGTAAGACTCTGTCTCAAAGAAAAAAACAAAAACAACCAAGGTTGCAGAAGATGGACTAAATATCAAACAGTAATCAGAAAGCAGAGTTTAAAAACAATCTCAAAATTTACTCAATATATATAATTAGATAGCTGAATTTAAAAACAAAAGGAAAATAAACCAACAAAATGAATATGCCAAGGAAAGCCACACCATTACACTAAATGCCATTAATAAATGTTTTGGAGGTGTTTTAGTTATAACAGTCCAGTGCAGAAATTTCTGCTCCTAAAATTATTTATCAACATTACAGAAACAAAATGCTTTTTGGCTTTTCTCAAATTGTATTTGTTTAAGTTGCCATAGCTTGATTTTCAGGTTTTTCATGTGTACATACAGGGCAATGCAATACATTTCTTATTCTGACAACTCAGATTTCTTTACCTAAAAATAACTCTCTAAAAGCATTATTTCCTCACTGTATTAAGGTGTATGAAAATTCCTAGGACCACCTTATCCTACCATTTGAGAGAAAATATAGTTTATGCATTGAACACTTGAATTGTTTTCATCAAAAATTATTTCATTCTTTTTTCTGTTAAAGACCATCTGCTTTTGAAAGACATTTTTTGTTGACTATTTCTTGAGTATTATTTCCTATCTGTTGTCTGAACATTAAAACTTTTGCATAGTTCTTTTATTTTGGGGAAAAAAGTCTATGAATATGTGCACTTAGGATTCTGTTGTAGAGACTGAGGACCCCACTATCTGACTCCTCTTCTACATGGAAAGATAACTCACAAATGTCAACATGTCTGATAATTGTTTCACATTGATTATATTTTCATTTTCAGATTTAATGAGTTTGAATAATTTCCTAATGCAATTTTGTTAAAATTGGATTTATAAATTTTAGAATATAATTTATTATGAATTATGTCTGATACAATTATAACTAGCAATATTCTTTGATAAAAATGTGTATGTTTGCTAATGTCAATTGGAACAAACAAAATCTCCACAGCGTATGTGAACATATGTATTTTCTGACACCAGTGAACAGTCAAGTCTTACCTTAAACTGATGTGGACAACGAATGAGCCTAAGAGATATTATTTTGTGAAAGGGTCTCATCAGGTCTGGTTACATTCTTGGTCCTCTTTTCTGCAATGCATAATGAGGAGAGAAAGGGAAGGAAAAATAATTATTCTCCTTGGTGGGTCTGTCAGGTCTTTATGTAGAGAGGGAAAGTCTCTTCCAATGTCTGTTCATCTCTAAGGGCCTTAAATTCAATGTATTCGTTATACAGGTAGCCGTATTTTGGGGTGAAGTTCCCTGCATTCCTTCACTGGTAGCTAGACCTTGGAATTGACACTCCTCTTTTTGTTGAACATTGGGACCTGTCATGATGGCATGCAAAGTGATTAACACAGATACCTGGAAGGAAAGTACAATGTAAGGGAAAAGATAGGCCAGGGATCGTGGCTCATACTTACAAACCTACCACTCTGGAAGCCAAGGTGGTATGATTGTTTGAGGCCAGGAGTATAAGACCAGCCCGAGCAAGAGAGCAACAGTGAGATCTCATCTCTGTAAAAAGAGAAATGCAAATCAAAACCAAAATCTAAGATATCACCTAATCCCAGCAAGATTAGCCCACATTATAAAGTCACAAAACACCCAGATGCTGGTCTGAATGTGGAGAGAAGGGAACAGTTCTATACCTCTGGTGAATTTGTAAACTAATACAGCCTTTTTGGAGAGAAGTATAGAGAATCCTCAAAGATCTAAAAGTAGACCTTACATTTGATCCTGTAATCCCATTACTAGGTATGTACCCAGAAGAACAAAAATCATTTTCCCTCAAAGTCATTTGCACCAGAATGTTTATTGCAGCTCAATTCATAGTTGCCAAGTCATGGAAACAACCTAAGTGCCCATCAACCCATGAAAGGATTAACAAACTGGTATATTTATACCATGGGATACTATTTACCCATTAAAAAACATGGAGACTTTACATCTTTTTCATTTACCTGGATGGAGTTGAAATACATTCTTCTCAGTAAAGTATCACAAGAATGGAAAAATAAATATCCAATGCACTCCATACTAATATGAAACCAATATGTAAACAATTACAAACTCATATGAACAATAAAACAACCAATATATAAACAATTACAAATTCATATGAACAATAAAACACAAATATAGTCTAGTATGTGAGTAGAGAGAGGGGGGAGGGCTGGGGGGAGGTTGATTGGCAGAAGGAGGGAGGGCATGAGGTGGGATTTCACCAAATGTGCACATTGTGAGGAGGTATAATATGCCACGGGGTAAGGGGCACTTTCACCAATAGAATTTTACCCTGGAAGTGAGAATAATGTAACCTAAACATTTGTACCCTCAATTTGTTTGAAATAAAAAATAAATTTAAAAAAATAGAAAAATTAGTCAGGCATTTGTGGCAGGCACCTGTAGTCCCAGCTTCTCTGGAAGCTGAGGAAGGAGGATCTCTTTAGCCCAGGACTCTGAGGTTGCAGTCAACTGTGCTGATACCACTGCACTGTAGCCAGAGGGACAGAGAGAGACGATGCCTAAAAAAAAAGGAAAGAAAAGAAAAAAACAGAAAAAATTATAGAGACTAATATATTCTCTGTGGAAAAGTTAGAGAGCTCTGCATTGGATGGATGCAAATTATGTTTAATAGCACTTATTATATTTAGCATAACAATGGAGTGGAGGAGTGAGAAAATGAAGGGTTTGAGGAGGAGAATGTTGAAGAAGAATACTGTGCTTGGAGGGCTGCGTGAGCACTAAGAAAGGCTCAGGATCCAGGGCTAACAGTCATCACATCAGTTTGAAAGGTTTAGCACAAGTAGACTTTAATTAACTTTACCATCTGCCACTGCAGATTCGAACATCGTGAAGAGTATACAGACCACAATATAAACTAGAAATTTGAGTCATTCTACTTTAATTATTGGTGTAGTATTCCTATTAATATTTTTGTCATTATTTTGTGTTGTTTTCATTCCATGAGGAAGACTGATTTTTATGCTGAGATTTTGTTTTTATTTGTTTGGGATTCATTGAGGGTACAAAGAATTAGGTCACATGGTCACACTGATTGCTGTTGTTAGGTAAAGTCCCTCTCCTAATTGTGTCTTGCCCCCAAGGTAAAGAAATAGGTCACACTGATTGCTGTTGGTAGGTAAAGTCCCTCTCGTAATTGTGTCTTGCCCCCAAGGGGTGTGCCGTACACCTTGACCGCTTATGTCCTTCCCTCCTCCCCTCTCCCTGCACCCTCGTTCCTCTACCCCAACCCTTGTGTTAATCATCTACTGCTTTCATATTAGAATGGGCTACATTGGATTCTTGCTTCTCCATTCTCATGATACTTTACGAGGAAGAGTGTGTGCCACCTTCATCCAGGTTAACACAAAAGATGTGGGGTCTCCATCTTCTTTAATGGCTGAATAGTATTCCGGGGTGTACATATACCACAGCTTGTTATCCATTCCTGGGTTGGTGGCATTTAGAGTGTCTCCATGTTTTGGTGATTGTAAATCGAACTGCAATAAACAGTTTAGTGCAAATGTCCTTATGATAAAAGGATTTTTTTTTCTTCTGGGTAGATGCCCAGTAATGGGATTGCAGGATCAAACGGCATGTCTAATTTGAGTTCTTTGAGGATTCTCCATACTACCTTCCAAAATGACTTTATTATTTTGCAGTCCCACCAGAAGTGTAAAAATGTTCCCTTCTCTTCACACCAGCATCTGCAGCTTTGAGACTTTGTGATGTTTGGGTGATATCTCAGGGTGGTTTTGATTTGCATTTCTCTGATGATCAAGGACAATGAACTTACCACATCTGCATACCTATATGCCAGATCTTGAGTTCTAAATCTAAAATATCTGCTATGGTCCATTCAACAACTCATGAAGTAGAAACTAATAGTCTCCATTGATATGAAGAAACCCAGCCTTTGAAAAGGTTAACTAATGACATTCACACCCCTGCTGAGAGTCTACGCTGGGGTCAACTCACTTGTGGACTCCAAAACTCATCCTTTTAACTGCTACAGGTATGCTATGATTCCTCTCAAAAAAACCAATAAAAGATCATTATTTTTTTCTTGTTTTTTGTTTGCTTTGATATTTTAATAAATCAACTGCTTTTCTACAAAATTCTTATCCTTAAGTGAACCTGCCTGCTACAGATGGTCCTGAGCTGTGAAATCTTTTATCCTATATAGGGGGTCGCCTTTCTGATGATATGTCCTTACTTCACTCTCTTTCAGAATCAATAGAAACTATAGTCCATCGGTACAAAGATGGCCTGTTCATTCCTAAGGATTGTTTTGTAGATCTTATGCTCTCTGAACTAAAGAAATGAGCAGATCCAGGGTCAGGGCTGGAGAAAAGAATGTGCCTGCCACATCCTAAAGGAATCACTTTATAGTTGTACAAATAAGTAGAGAAATTCTGAGTTGGCAAGAAGGATGTTTAAAGAAACACTTGGGGAAAGTGGGAAAGAGCAGACATGTTTGAAGATCACCAGTAGTGCACAATAAAGTAAAATTAAATTTCTAAGAGATAAGAAAAAGGGTGTGTATGGGGTGGGGGATTACAGAGGAATCCAAGATGAAGTATAGTTTGATCACACTAAGGGTATATAAAATATGAAATTGTGAAGAGGTGGAATGGTTAGGAAAAGTGAGATTCGTTAGTGGCAAAGCAGTTAGAGAAGCCGAGAGAAAAAATACTCTAATATTTTTAAATAGACTAGATGAACATAGTCAAGGAGTAATAAATATATAAAAAGAATCATAAATAAATGAACTCTTTGATCATGGAACTTCTCACAAATACAGATTTTTTTTTTTTTTTTTTTTTTGCAGTTTCAACTGGGGCTGGGCTTGAACCCACCACCCCCAATATTTGGGGCTGGCACCCTACTCCTTGAGCCACAGGCACCGCCCCAAACACGAATGATTTAATGTAGACAATAATAATACAAAAGTGCACCAAAGATTTTCTTAAACAATTGTACAGGATTTCTGTACACCGTAAATGGAAAGTAATTCATTTGTATGCATATATAAGTAGATATGGGATTTCCCAAGCCCCTCAAACACCAGTTCTTCCTTAATCCTCTCCATTTTTTAACTGTTGTGCCACATAGTTAGTTGCACAAGGCAGAAGTCTAGGTCATATCTTTGATTTCTTATATGTCCTGTAGGCCAAGGTAAAGAATTTGGATTCAGTTGCGTAGTTATTGAGGTACCATGGAAAGATTTTAAGCAGCGAAATGATTGATGCAATTGAATTTTAAGAAGCTTATTCTGGGCTCGGCACCTGTAGCACAGTGGTTATGGCACCACCCACATACACTGAGGCTGGTGGGTTTGGTGGAAGATTCGAACCCAGCCTGGGCCAGCTGAACAAAATGACAACTGCAAACAAAAAAATAGCCGGGCATTATGGCAGGTGCCTGTAGCCCCAGCTACTTGGGAGGCTGAGGCAGGAGAATCACTTGAGCTCAGGAGTTTGAGGTTGCTGTGAGCTGTGATGCCACAACACTCTACTGAGGGCTAACAAAGTGAGACTCTGTCTCAAAAAGAAAAAAAAAAGATTATTCTGGCAACTTTTGGAGAAATTTGATTGAGGAGCAAGAGTGAAATCTGTCCTAAGTGAGCCAGCCCCTGCCTGGTGCTTATTTACCTCCTTGCCCCTCTTCCCCCTTTTGCAGCCCTTTGGTCATCTCAAATGCTTTCCTTTTATTACTTGTCTGGAATGCTCCCAGCCCAGGTCCTTGGATAGAGGTGCCCACCCTTCATGCTCAGCTTAAGTTTCATCTCCTCAAAGAGCCTGTCCCTGACCCTTCATCCTTCAGTTTCCTTTACTTGTTCTCCACCCATTTCCTTCATAGGAATAGTAGCTCCCTGAAGATAGAGGTCACTTCTGTCTTATTTACCGTACATCTCCTACACATAGCACGTAGCAAGCATCGAATGACTATTCATTGATAAATCAATGCATTGTTGGAAGGATGGATGGATAGACGAATAAACAGAATTAGGCTCATGTCTTAGATTCAACAAGTTTCTGCACAAGCAAATTGTACATAGCGGGGCTGACAATTAAGCTTGTGAACTTGCCACCATGCACACAGGACTGATGAAAACAGTGCAAAACCTCGTTGAATTGTGCATTAAAATTATCAACTGACTGTGAGAAGCACAGCAGACCAAGAAAACATTGATAGAAGAAGAGGAAAACCTTACCTAAAAATCTTGACATGAGAAAGGTATGTGTAAAACAGAAAACACAGCAGCTTACACAGCACTGTCTCTGAAGGAGTTCTTAGCCAGTAACCAAATAACTGCATTGGAACACCCCACTTATTGACCTGTTCTGGGCCCCAATTACTTTTTCCTTGACTCAAAGATAAAGGAAATATATAAAGGGAAACATTCTGATGACATTCAGGCCATCAAGGGTAATAAGAGGACAGCTCTGACGGCTATTCCAGAATAAAAAAGTTCTAAAATTGCTTTGGAGGGTAGACTAGGCACTGGCATTAGTGCATGTGGGGAGGACACGCCTCTCGGGGGAGTACTTCAAAGGCGATCATAGCAACATTCAACAGTGAGGTGTGTGGCACTTCTTCTGGCATGAGTCTGAGGATGTAATCGTCAGACCCCGTAGAGGCTGAGAGCTCTGACCGCAGTTACTCAACCTATTTGGCTTACACCCACCGTAAATGCTTTCAGCTTTAAAAAGACTCATCTGCCAGTTTTACAGGCAGATATTTTTGCTAAAATATTTCTTGCTGCTGGTGTCCAGACTGAGCCATCCCATGCTCAGGATGTACAATGGTGCAAAATGGTACTTTTTATCTATATTTGTCTCTTCTGCTCCTCCCTTCTCTTAGGAAAAAGAATCACAAAAACAAAGGTCCTCTTATGAAATCTTGGAAAGCTTGTACCATATAACAGCTAATCCTGATTGGAAGAGGAGCATCTTTCTTACTTGCTATTATATTAGCTCTCATACTTCACAAGGTCACTCTTTTGTACTTTTCCTCTATCCTCAAGCCTCCCCTAACTCTTCTTCTCCTTTTATAGCCCTGTCTTCTCTCTAATAGTTTTGCTTCATATTTCATTGAAAGTAGAAGCACTACCAACCTGTAGCTCAACCCCAAACCCAGGAGTCATTTTGCTTTCTCTTTCTCCTTAAATCTTCTCCCACATGGATCTCGTCTCCAAAATACACCTAACTAATTTAGTTCCCTGTATCTCCACGAGGCTCCCCCTATCTGAAACGCCATTCTCTCTCAATCTGGGTATGGCAACAGCCTCCCAGTTGGTCTCTCTGTTTCTATAAAACTGATTCTCCTTACTGTAGCAAGAGTTATGATTTAAAAATAGAAATAAGATCCTGTCATTCTTCTGCCTAAACCCGTCTCCATTGGCTTCCCTTCCCACTCAGAGTAAAAGTCAGTAACCTTACCTTGACCTAGTAATTCTACCAGAGTAAGTCCTGACTCCCCTCTCTGACATCACCTCCCAATACTCCAGATACACCGCCTGCTTCTGTCCTGGAACATGCCAAGTTTCTCCCATGTTACGGCCTTGTCACTTGCCATTCCCTCCTCCAGAAAAGCTCTTCCTCGAAAAGGTTTTTGCATGATCAGCTCCTTCTTGTCATCCAGTATCCACTGAAATGTTACCTCCTCACTGAGGTCTTCCCTGAGAACCCAATCTCACCTTGTTTTATTTTCTTCTTAGCCCTTATCACTATCTGAACTTGGCTCTTTATTACCTCTGTTCCTCCACTAGTACATCCTCTGTTCCTCCACTAGTATATTTCATCTTGGTCAACCAGTACCTAGAAGAAGAATTTTAATAAATACTTCTCAAGGGCGGCGCCTGTGGCTCAGCGAGTAGGGCGCCAGCCCCATATACCGAAGGTGGCGGGTTCTAACCCAGCCTCAGACAAACTGCAAAACAAAAAAATAGCCGGGCGTTGTGGCGGGCGCCTGTAGTCCCAGCTACTCGGGAGGCTGAGGCAAGAGAATCTCCTAAGCCCAGGAGTTGGAGGTTGCTGTGAGCTGTGTGATGCCACAGCACTCTACCGAGGGCAATAGAGTGAGACTCTGTCTCTACCAAAAAAAAAAAAAAAAAAAAAATACTTCTCAAAATGCTAGACTAACTATTTAGACCTAGACAAATATGTTTTATAGAATGGAATGGAATGTCTATGTCATGTGAACTTATTTCCATAGAGATGGAAAAAGTCACTCTTTCCTAATCAGAAAGTAGGATTTCTCTTAAGTGCTCACATTTCAGTTGATAAAAAGATTGTCCTTGATTCAGGGTGTCTGAAAAAAAAAGTAAGAGTGTATAGAAATGGCATTTACTTAAAAAATACATGAGTAACTATGCATTTATTCAATTTAAATAATCTCCCAAATCTCATATCAATAACTTTCTACCTTTATGAGCTGGCAGTGTGGCAGGCCTACTTTAAAGCTGTATTAGGGGTCCTCAAACTTTTTAAACAGGGGGCAGTTCACTGTCCCTTAGACTGTTGGAGGGCTGGACTATAGTTTTAAAAAAAACTATGAACAAATTACTCTGCACACTGCACATATCTTATTTTGAAGGGGCCAGATAAATGTCCTGGGTGGGCTGCATGTGGCCCACGGGCCGTAGATTGAGGATGCCTGCGGGATGATTCCAAGTTGAACTCCTACATGTGGCATTTTAATCAACTTTTGCACATATTTCCTTTACACAAGTACCTATTTTTTAAATCCCACATTATATGGGAAACGAATTCATAGAATATTTAAAGAAAAAGAAAAAGTATTTGCCCAATTCCAAGAGCCAGAGAAAGCAAATAACACAAAAAATAGCCTACTTGGTGTAGAAGTAAGTTGTTGCTAGATGCAGTGATTCATACCCATAATCCTAGCACTTTGGGAGGCAGAGAAAGGAGGATATCTTGAGACCAACAGCTCAAGACCAGCCTGAGCAAGAGCAGGACCTCATCTCTACAAAAAGTAAAAAAATTAGCCAGGTGTGGTGGTGCACACATGGAATCTCAGCTACTTGGGATGCTGAGGTGGGAGATCACTTGAGCCCAGGACTTTGAGGTTGCAGTGAGCTAGATGATGCCACTATACTCTAGCCAGGACAACAGAATGAGACCCTGCCTCAAAAAAAAAAAGAAAAAAGAAAAGAAAAGAAAGAAAGGAAGGAAGGAAGGAAGGAAGGGAAGAAGGAAAAAGAAGTGAGTTGTCAACAACTTCCACCTCCTATTCCTTCACCCCCACTAAAACTACCATCCCCATCAGAAAGAATAATGTTCTTGATTTTTCCAAAATGATAAAAATATCATCCTATTAAAAATCAGAGGTCTGATTGTCATAGTCCAGAAATAAAAAATAGAGCAAGCAACCCCAAGATATATTTTAGCTTTTGGCTGTCGGCTTCTTACATGGCTCAATTTAAGGCTTTAATAACTATGTTGAGTTATTGTAAAGATCCCCACTACCCAGACAGGATGTCTTTATTCCACCCATTGTTATCCATTTCATAGAACCAAAGACAAATCTGAGGAAGAGTGGATAAAAAGCTTCATCTCCACCTCATCTTTCTCCCAGTACCACACCAGCAACACCTGCCTTTTTTTTTACTGTCTTTATTATTAAATCATAGTTGTGTACAATAGTTCAATCAAGGGGTACAATGTACTGGTTTCATATACAATCTGAACTATTTTCATCAAACCGATTAACATAGCCTTCTTGGCATTATCTCAGTTATTATATGAAGACATTTGTATTCTGCATTTAGTAAGGTTCTTGTTTCCCACAACTGACCATTTTGGAGGAAGGAGAGGGACCAAGAAAGAGGAGGGTTGTGTTTAGTGGGTGCACCTGCTGCTTCAAAGATATAAACATAGTTTTATTTCAATAGTTATATATTGCTAAGGACCTTGGCATGACCTAAATTTTAAGTGTATTATTAGATAAAGAAATGGGGAAAAGAGATAAACTGGAGAAATGGAACTTTCTTTCTTTTCCTCTTCATTATGATTATCAAATTGTGCAGGGGTCTCTTTCACTGAAACCTGATCACTGGCATTTATGCATGGTGACAGCTAGTGTCCTGAAAGCGTTCTTGGTGGTGGTATACAAGTTCTCTAGGGTTTCATAACACAATATCAAGGATTGCAAGACTTGAAAGAATTTGCTTCCTCACATTTCTAGAATCTAGAAATCTAAGACTAAGGTTTTGGCAAGTTTGGATTTTTTTGAGGCTTCCCTCCTTGGCTTGCAGATGGCTGCTTTCTTGCTGTGTCCTTCCATGACCTTTCATCTATGCACAAAAATCACTGATGCCTCTTTGTATGTCCAAATTTCCTTTTCTTATTAGGACAGAAATCAGTTTGGACTAGTGCCCACCCTTATGGCCTCATTATAACCATCTTTTTAAAAGCCTTACCTCAAAATACAATGATGTTCTAAGGTACATATGAATTTGGGCAGATAGCAGGAGAGAGGATTCAGCTCATCATCAATGGTGCTTATACTGCAACATCAGCTGTGCCCTGGGTACAAGCCATAGTCCTGCTTCTCCATTAATGGCAGGCTAATAGCTATACCTCCTTTGAGGTTGCAGTGAGCCTTTCCTTGTCATATGCTCAAAACTGGCAGTTTTTACTGTGGAAGGATCTGGTGAAGTAGCCTCGTGATAATAACTAATTTTCTGGAACTCTCTTGGGCTGTATTGATACCTATTAGGAATCACTTAATAAAAGAAAAATTGACATGGAGCTAGAGTTTGTGTTGATAGTAGAGAATCCTGGGGAACACACTTGGGGAATAGAGAAGAAAAAAGGTACAGGGAAAGTATGATCCTTGTGCTGGTCCACTGGGGTTGCTACAACAAAATACCTGCGACTGGGTCATTTATAAAGAACAGCAATTTATTTCTCACAGTCTGGTGACTGAGAAGTCAAAGATCAAGATGCCCATAAATACAGCTGAGGACAGACTTTGCTTCCAAGATAGTATATTGTAGCTGGATTCCCACCTCCCACCTGAGGAGACAAATGCTGTGTTCTCATGTGGAGTAAGGGGAAGAAGGGGTGAATTTGGTCCCTCAAGCCCTTTTCTGAGGCACTAAGGCATTCACGAGGACTCTGCCAGCATGGCATAATCACTTCCTAAAAGCTTGCCTCAAAGAAAACTTTCTTTTAAATTTTTATTAAATCATAATTGTGTACATTGGTGCAATCATGAGGCACAATGTGCTGACTTTATATACAATCTGAAATATTTTCATTGAACTATTTAACATAGCCTTCATGGCCTTTTAATCACTATATGAAGACATTTAT
>CAUYRH010118967.1:0-18849 GCA_963574655.1 Perodicticus potto
GAAATAATTTGGAGAAGTCCAAAGGAGTGAGATCATATGATCTTGGGTAGGCCATCAAAGGAAGTTATATTTCTTAGGGTTCTTCAGAAAAACAGAACCAATAACATGCACTCACACACACACACACACACACACACTCACGTTGTTAAGAAACTGGCTCACATGATTATGGAGGTTGAGAAGTCCCATGAGCTGCCACCTGCAAGTTGGAGGTCAGGAAATCTGATGGTATAATTCAGTTCAATTCCGAAGGCCTGAGAACCAGGAGCAGAGATGGTTTAATTTCCAGAGGACAGGTTACCAATGTCCTAATTCAAGCACTTGAACAGAGAGAGAATTTCCCTTCCTCTACCTTTTTGTTCTATTCAAGCTCTCAAAGGATTGAATGAAGCTCACCCACATTGGGGAAGGCCATCTGCTTAGTCAGGCCACCGATTCAAATCTTTTATAGAAACCAGTTGGAAGACACACAGGAAAGTCATGTTTAACCAAATACAGGAGAAGTTCTGTGGCCTAATCATGTGGACACGTTAAATGAACAATCACAGAAGTGTTAGGCAAGTCCTGCTAGGAGAAGCCATAGGAGCATCTTAATGCATTTTTGATGGGAACTGTTTGAACCATGGAAACACACAGACAAATTTTCACATCTGTTTCCTTTTTTTCCTTCCCACTCTTAAAAGATAAATATTTCAGTTGAGTAAATATTTTTTACTGGTGCTTCTGGGACACCGGTCAGGTACATCAGGAAGCTTGGAGGTCTTCTTTGAGTGATGATCATAACGTGTTTAAAGGTTTTAAGATGTGTTTATATTTTAGCGTTTTCAGCCCACATTATAAAGGAGACATTTTAGTGGTGTAAGTTGCCACCAACAGAAACCACATAGGTTCACTTTTCACACAGGTTTGAAATATGATGAAATCTTCAGCCACGCAGTGCTATTTAAAACAGGAGCCCTGCAGAACTTAAGAGGGATGTAATGGGAGCGAGCAGGGCTTTCTACCTGCATTTACCAGCATTCCTTCATAGTCATTTCCAAGGTCAAGGCTTCTCCATTTCCCATGATACCATGCAACAACTTTCCCCGAGGAAGGAAAAGGAAACGTGCAAGAACTCCCATTGTTGCTGGTTTTCTTTCAAATGAGACATGTACCTGATCTCTGAGTTTAAGTACGGTCTCCAAGGCTATCAGGATGGAGAAAACTTACTTCAGTTTTCACATAAGTTATGGGAGTGTGGCTTAAATATGCCTGTTAAACAAAGGAATTCGGGTCGATTAAGGATAAAGATTTATCCTTGTAAGATTGGCAGTGCAAGAAACAAAATGACCACAGGGTCATTAAGAGAGTATTTCTGCATGCCAGGATGGATGGAAGGAGTGCATTTCTGTTGTTCCTTGTGTCTGATTTCAAATATGGTGCTTGTTAGACCAAGAGCGCGAGCTGGCTTTTGTCAGATCAACAGCCCCATTCTACCCTGTGAGAAAGGAAAGGGCACTCTAATCCTGGGGTAAGTGGGAGGATCTGGGGTGCAGGGTGAGGCAGGAGCAGGGGCAGGCATTCCTAAACGCATCCATGTGGATGCCAGTGAAAGGTGTAAGACAAGGTCAACAGTGAGAAGAAAGGAGTCAAGATCGAAGGTTGTAGGCACCCCAGACAGCAAGGAAAACAGCAAGAAAATCTATAGACACAGCATTTAGATCTCCACCTTCCTCCCATATCTCTTAGCTCCTGTCATTCTCCCTACCTTTGCTTCTAAAGGAGCCTAGAACTTTATAACTGGATAAATAACAGTGAAAACTTAGACTACAGGGCACCCAAGAATGCTGGGTACTCCACCCCAAGTTGTATTTGGCAACGTCTGGAGACATTTTTGGTTGTCCCAACTTGGAGGTGCCCCTGCCACATAGGAGGTGGAGGCCAGGGATTAGTACTGCAATGCACACAGAACAGCCTCCCAGGGTGGAGGGTTATCTAGCCCAAGATGCGCATAGGGCTGAGGTTAGGAAACCTTGCTGTGGGTTGAGGAGAGGCACAGGGCTGAGGGTTTGCAAGGGGATGAAACTGAAGTATGTATATTGAACATCAGGGACCCCAACTCCCTCCCTGACTCTGCCCCAGAATGCTGCACGGCAGGCAGCAGTTTGGAGGATTTTTTCCTGCAGGAGAGCTGGTAAAAACCTCAAGTCAGCAACATTGAGGTTGTCCCAATAAAAAAGCTCTTGCTGCTCAATCATCCAACATCCAGGCCCACCAGCTAGTAAGACCACCAGCATGCACAATGGTACAGTCAGCTTTTGAACGTCTTTGTTTCAAATGTAAAGGGCTGGGAATAATTTTAGAAACATTTTAGAGCTTGGCATTTTAGAACAACCTCTAAAAGAAAAGGCACATTCTAAAATAAACAAGTTGAAGGTAAAATTCCAAAAGTATAAACAGAAGAAGTTTAAAATATATAAGAGCAAAGAACACTTAAAAAACCTTCACAGTTAATGACCTCAGAGAGGTAATAGAAGATGCAATATATTCTATGCTAAAGAGAGAGATTAGAGACTAGGAAAGAGTTATTTGAGATTAAAAGATATGCACAGGGCAGGGCCTGTGGCTCAGGGAGTAGGGCGCTGGCCCCATACACCGAAGGTGGCGGGTTCAAACCCAGCCCTGGCTGAACTGCAACAAGAAAATAGCCGGGCATTGTGGCAGGTGCCTGTAGTCCCAGCTACTCCGAAGGCTGAAGCAAGAGGATCACCTAAGTCCAGGATTTGGAGGTTGCTGTGAGCTGTGTGATGCCATGGCACTCTACTGAGGCTGATAATGTTAGACTCTGTCTCTACAAAAAAGCAAAAAAAATGCACACTAAATAATAGGAGTTTTAAACAATGAAGTTGAAGAAATTTCCCAGGGAGTAAAAGAAAAGGAGAGAAAAGAAAATGGGGAGGGGTCCTAACATGTGATTACAAAGGGTCTACAGAGAAGCAGAGACAGTCAAAGAAATCAGCAGAAACGACGTGAGAATAGTTCCCCAATCTGAAGTCTGTGCATCTTCAGATGGAAGGGACTGCCAAGCAGATAGCTCCAAAAACTGAAAGAGAAAAATCAAGGCAAATCACAGTGGATTTTTCCAACACCAAAAAGAAAAAAATAGGACCAAGCAAAGGATTAGGAATAGAAAGGGACTCTCGCTTCTTGGCAGCACCCAGGTGCTCCAGACAGAAACACACAAGCCCTGCGGAGTGCTGCAGAGCAACGGCTTGGCCTGGTCACAGTCAGCCAGGGTAGGAGTCTATCCCTAGGCAGGTCCTTCGTAAAAGACGAGGAAGGAATAAAGATATTTCAGACAGCCAGCAGTGCCTAAATCTACGTTTTTCTGCATTCTTTTTTTTGAGGAAGATGATGGGAAGGGGAGAAACAGAAATGGAGCTGGGATTCTGGATCTAAGGCTCCCAACCTCAGGGCATGTCTGAGGACAGGTGCAGAATAGCTGTGCAAGCAGCCTCCAAGTGGAGGTTTTTCTAGGTTCTTGGTGATCACTGGAAGAAAAGAATTTTAAGACTTGAGCACATAAGCCAAAGCAAGCAGCTTTTTTTTTTTTTTTTTTTTTAATTGAAAGATTAAAGTGAAAGTTTGCCTTCTCCCCAGGCAGACTGGAAAAGAGCAGTGGTTCCTGGTAGAAAACTTCTTTTTTCCTAATTGAGAGGAAGAACATTCAAGGCTAAGGGGTTGGTTTTTACTAAGAATTTGAATAGCAATTCCTAGAATTGGGTTTCCTCCCATTTTTATACTTTATGTGATTTTCTTAGAACTGTCATGGTGATTTCAGGCTGGAGGAATTTTAAAACCATGATGTAAATGATATTGTAATTAACCAGAGTTCATGTAAGGTGACATAAATAGCTGACAAGCCAGTTAAAGCCAGTGCTTGTCTGTGGTTATCAGCTCCTCTTACTTAGACTTAACACCTGCACCCACTCCGTAAGCCTCTGTATCAGTCTCAGCCCTGCCTCCTACTTTCCAGGCATGCAGGTGGCTGGAAAAATACCCCGTCTAACCTGGAAACAAAGGCAGAGGTCTCCAGGGGAAGAAAAAGGAAACTGATTTGGCAGACTAGTAGAACACAGGTTTTATTTAGCTCAGGCACATAAAGATTTTACTTGCTCAATCATATTAGATACAGAGGACAAAGGGGTATGAATGATAGGACCAATCTCATAAGTACAATCCTTGATCTAGAATTTGCGGGGGATTTAGGGAGAGGAAAAAATAGAACTTGTCTTGGTTTCATTGTCACATTTTATATCGAAAAGCCATAAAATAAAACCATATTCTTCACTAAGCTCTTAAAGTTTCTGCCCGATGCTTAGAAAATATGATTTGTGCCATCAATAAATACTAGTTGAGTAAATAAATGAAAGAATGAATGAGCATCTCAGACATGAATTTTAGTCCTACAATGTGTGAAAGAATACAAAAGGCCTCACAGAAAGCTTTCGTAAATATACTGAGGAAAGATAAGGCAAGTGAAATGGGCCTGGCTTCAGATAAGAAAGCTCTTATCTGGGGTGGGTGTTCAACAGTGACTAAGAACTGGATAGAATTTTTAAATGAAAAGGAAAGGAATGGAGAAATTTAGCCAATTATGGAGCCAAGGTAATCCTGATAAAAGCCACTTTCAAAATTAGAGAATGGAATAAGTGTGTGATCTTGACAATACTCAACTCTCCAATCCTAGGGGTTTAGCGAACAGATTTAATGAGGCATCCAATTATTTTGAACATCATGAAGACTTGGCGTGATGCCAGAGCTATGCACACAGGCTGCAAAATAGCTTTTAAAATAGGTGAGTAATAGTCTTCAGAATTTGGTGTTAAGCCTCTGAACAATGACGTGATTAAAATGAAATAGGATGGAACAATGGCAAAGGGATTGGATTCTGAATTTTCCTGGGTCACTATTCTTGAGATTTCCCCAAACTTCCTTTTGTAGATCAACTCTATTCCAGCCTCCAGAAACAAGTCTGTCTTGTATGTTAAAAGGCAGGGAGGAAGAAGAGGGAAGTGAATATAAATTGCTAGCCTGCTACTCAGAGAATTTGGGATTGAGGTGACCTGGCTGCTGCCAGTATTTTATCCCATGATTCAATCTGAGTAATCAAATTTCTGTTTCTGTCCTGAGACTGAGCATTCATTGATTTATTTATATCTGCCCCACTATGGCTCAGTCTTTGTCTTGATAACGGGTCTAATCTTTTATTTTGCTCGTCTGACTTATGAAAGTCTAAGAGCCCTGTTCTCAAGTCCAGCCATCTTGCCAGGACTCTGCATCCTGTGTTAGACATTGATCTCATAAATCTGCCTCTGGCTACACCTCCTGCAGCTGTTTTCCACCTGCCTACAGAAAGTCTCACTGCATCTTCTTGGACTCTCTTCTGCCTTTCACTCACTTAAATGCCTTTTACCCTGCTTCTTTCTCTGTACTCAGAATCGGCTGTGTGTTCCATCCTAGGATTATGGAGATGGCCAACCACGTGGCCTGACCTTGGACACATGACCTTGACAGTATTTGGGTTATTAATCACATACACTCACAGCCTGGGGGAGAACACAGCACCCCACGAAGCCTCATAGAGCCTCCTCTTGAGAAGACAGTGAGCAAACAGGGAATGCTGGAGGCGGCCTTCGAGGTAACAAGAGGTTGGAGTGATGCCTGCTCCCCGTGGAAGGACGTGATGGCTTTGTTTGAATAATTCTACTACTCAGGAATAAGCAGCAACCGCGGCTGTACCTTTTGATGAGACCTGTTTGGAATTTGAGGCCATCCTGGCTTTCCCCAGATGTCAAGGCACATACAGTACTGAGACTTAATTTTAACCCTCGCACCTCAAAGTCCTTCCTCTGTCTCCTGCCCATTTGTGTGTGTGTCCAGCTCATTCTTCTCTGCCCCAGCCATAGCACTTAACATTCTGTCCCCTGCCCCATCAAGGACAGAGTCAACCCACTGCATTATAAGATAATATAGCTGGATGGAAACTTTAAGATCACCCACCTGAATGACTTCATTTCCTAGCTGAGAAACCAGAGGTCATGGAATGCCCCACTCCTACTCATCTAACTGGTTGTGAACCGAAATAGCATTCTCAAAAGCAGGCCATGACATTTTAAAGTTTTTCATCAATGAATAGAATTACTAACACATTTTAAAAGAAGACATGTTCTTGTGAGAAATTATTTGTTCATAATGTATGCAAATTTAAAAAATACTCCATTGTGAGTTAAAATCTTAATAGCTGAGTAAATAATGTTATGTATTGGATAAGCTCTTAAAGCCTCCTCAAATTCAGGGTGGAGAAGCAGTGGCTGCTGACACAGTGGCTACTGATAATCATCAACGACTTTGGGTTATTTACTATTTCTCATAATTTGGAAAAGACAGTGATTTTTCTACCTCCTACGTAAAGCCACAGCACCACCATTTCTGTGAGTAAATATTACGTTTTCCATGGCTATCAGAACATCCAGCATTATTTTCCTCTTTCCAGCTCCCAGAGTTTGCAATGTCGAGATAGGTAATAATTTGGGAAATGTAAGCTCCATGGGGCTGGCATTTCATACCCTTTCATTTTGAAATTGACTGTTTTGTGATTATACTTATTTGTGGGGCACAATTTGATGTTTTGATCCATATCTGTGCTGTATAAAGACCAAATATTAATAAATATAGACCAAATAAATAAAGACCAAATATAAATAAAGGGTTATTTGGTGTGTCTGTCCCCTCATCCATTTATTCTCTGCTGCGTCCTCAGTGGTTTGGCCCCGGAATGAATCTGCACCCACCTGCTGAGTCGTGTATACATTACAGAATGGTTTCCACACAGACCCACCTGCTGCTGGAAGGGACCTCGTGGGCAAAGTCCAATCTGTTTGGTCTCTGCTGTTTCTTGTGTACTTGATGGATACTGACAGAGGGAGAGAGACACTGCACTTCGTGCTTTTACAGAATAAGCCAGACAAGTGCGAGGGACCAGCTGTATCAGTTTTCCTCACCAGGCTATACCTATACCTCTGGAGCCACACCAGGGAAAAATATAAATTCCTAACTGGTCACTACTTGTTTCCCAGAGATGGGGCTTTTGGCTAGAACCAGGTTGGAGGAGTTGGAGGAAGAGTGCCCATTATAAGCTATTGATGATGTTTTAAATAAATGAGGTCAATATTATAAAATGTTGGTTTTCCTAGTGAAATGTAAATAGAAAGCAGAAGCAGAGGCTACCCTTGGCTGTGACTCTTCTGAGGAAGTGCAGCATCTGTGTTTAGAAACTGGGAAACAGAGTCAGGGAGGTGTCCTCTGGGAACAACTGACCCACGAATTTTAAACTGAGTGATCTCATAATTATATCGCTACTAACCATAGTGACAACGTAAGATGTGGCCAAAATTCGGAACTATTCACTCAGAGATTAGGCTGACTTTCCATTTGGCTTCAAAGCTCACAAACACATCTCGTTCCCATGGAGCTGGGCATTTAGGAGAGGTGAAACAGCCTCTCTCATGATGCTTATTGAGATTATTGATAGTGTCCTTGAACTTCTGGCAGTCCTTTGGTTGAAAGTTATTGCTGCCCTGGATATGATGCTGTGAAGGTAAAATATTCATTAATTTGATTGACAGTGAGATATTTTGCAATTCCCATCTAATAGTCATGGAATGCTGGGGTCCCCACCAGCTGAAATGGGACTCTAAATATTTTAAGAACTACAACAATGGGCTATTAGCCATGGACACGAGGATTTCTTTGGTAGCCTCTATAGTATTGGGGACCCATCCAGAGTGGCCCCTTCCCCTCTTCTTTTCCAGGAATACCATGAATTAAAATCTTGCAAGGAGGGATGAGAAATAGGTCAGAGTGGAAGAGTTCCAACCTTGAATGGGAGGGTCTGAAATTCAGACTTTGAGGATCTATAAAGTGGGTCTTCCTGTTAATAACAATTTAATTTCACTTGAAAAATCCCTTTTTTCACCTATCTTTTAAAAAATATGTGGCCAACTCACATAGTATACATGTAATACATATTTATTCTCTTTATTTCACACAGAAGAAATTCCCTCATTTTTCCACCTGCAAACAAACCAAAAGAAATCAAAGAAAATACATTTTTTATTTCTTGCTTTACTAACCATCATGGGTTTTCTAGAGATCTCGCATAATTAAATTCATTAAATGGATGGTTTTCTTTCTTTTCTTTTTTTGGTTAATATCACAGACACTGGTCCGTATTTAGAACCTGTCTTCCAGGTATAAAGGAATAGAATAGAATGATAGGGCTGGGAAAGATTTGAGTGACCATTTAAATCATTGCCTTTGTTTTCAAAAGAGGTGACTGAAAACTTAGGACTAAAACTATATAGATCACAAGTCTTCTAGGCCCAGTTACTGTACTTTTCAAGACACTTTTGAG
The DNA here is from genome assembly GCA_963574655.1 of Perodicticus potto. NCBI lineage: Eukaryota > Metazoa > Chordata > Mammalia > Primates > Lorisidae > Perodicticus > Perodicticus potto. Next base: position 8,456 of record CAUYRH010118967.1, read on the forward strand.
ACTGCTCCTTCAGTGGTAGGACTCAAGAAGGTGCCAGTGGTGTCCTCTTTCCAAACACCTATTCCATTGCCGGTCCTAATCTGTAAGCACAGCAATCCTTCTGTTAAAACACAACTGTTTCAGCTCCATCCGGGATCACACTTATGGTGCATCTTAGAAGGGTCATGTGAAACTTACTAAATTCAGAACACAAATGTTTTCACACAATAAATGAGAAAATCCCATGAAGGTTATGTCGAAATCCCATGAAGGTTATTTTCATACAGTTGTATGAAAATATTTCAGATTGTATATGAAGCCCGCACACTGTACCTCATGATTGCACTAATGTACACAGCTATGATTTAATAAAAAATAAAAATTAAAAAAGAACACAACTGTTTATGGAAGATTCCTACTTTCAGCTTTTTTAGCCAATGACTTAGATGTCTGATGGCACCTTCTCAGGAATTAGCAGGGCGACAAAGGGTGAGCCTGGGTTTGGAGGACAAAGGTCAATAAGATGGAGAAAATGGATATTGCAGTGGCTTGTTCTTGATGTTCACAATTGTCATTAACTTTCACAATAGTATCATGTACCTGTAAAGTAGAAAACATTATCCCCATAGTGAATACGAGGAGTTCAAGAGAGTCACAGAGATTAAGTGCTTTACTCAGGCTGTGTACATATGGGGCAAATAAAGAGGAAACCCTCAAGAAATTGACTATACTACACTTTAGGTTTTTTTTCTTTTTCTTATCTACACCTAAGCTTATTCCTTTTAAATTTTGAAGCACAAATGCTTGAATTGGCTGCCCGGTGTGAAAAGTAGATGTGCTGCTTTCAAGACCGGTGTGGCTTTTTCAGGTAGTAGCAGGTGTTTGGCATATCCAATATGAATGAACGGAAGCAGGTCACCTTAAATGATGAGTCACCAACTGAGCAAGTATTTGGAGCTGGCTTGTCTGTGCCCAACAGAAGCCAGGATCAGGGGAGGAATATTCAGCAATGAGTCTCTATCCTTGAGTCACCTGCAACGTACTTGTGAGAGTTTCCAACCACAAACAACAGAGTGACTGACAGCATAATAGTTGTCGCTTAGCCTTAGAGTGCTGCAGGAGGGCAAAGAAAAGTGAGTTTCGTAGAGAAGGTGAGGTTTTGGTGGACCAAGCGATGAGAATTTGGGTGGGTAAAGGACAAACCCCATAGGAACAGGAGGCCACATGGTGTAGCTGAAAGAACACGGGGCTGGTAGTCAGATACCCTGCGTTCATCCTGCTCTTCACAATTCAACAGATTAATTATGGGATGATGAACCAATATTTTAATCCATAAGGTAGGTCCTAAAATGAGGAAATCAGACTACCTGGTCACTAAGGTCCTTTTCAGGACTAATATTTTTCAATTTTAAATGGTACAGATTAAATAGAGTGGGATCAGTTGAGGCCAGGGCACAGGTCATGAGAACCAAGGATGCAGGGACAGGGGCAGGTGGCACAGGGACCCAGTGTCCTGCAAGTTTTGTTCTGAGCACTTCCACTCTTGGCCATCAAAAGATGTTGTTGCTGTTAGAGTAGTATTTTAGTGGTTTATAATTCACTCCCCATATTAGTCTTTGTGGGGTTTTTTTTGTGTGTGTCATTATAATTATACCTTTGTATGTCCCTCTGGAAGATCCGTGGATTGGTGAACTTCTTGACAACGTAGTGCCTGATTAATACTGTGCTTAGTGTCTGCTAAATAGACATTGCTCAAAAAAAAATTTGCCAGAGAGAATTGAGCAGAATTCTCAATGTGATCAATATTTAATGTGCTTGTCAACTTTTGGGCATGTGAAAAAGTTGCAGTTAGACCTAAGAATTGAGGCTACTAACTGGGAGGAAGGGCAGTGGACAAAGAAAGGAACAGTGACCTTGGTTATACAGGGAAAAAAAGGAAGTGGTGCTCTTACCTCAGTCTCTGTATAATTTTCCTGCCATGTAATATGATGCCCTGTTGCAAATGACATTGCCTACAGGACTGGAGCATCACTACTTCTACTTAGAAGTACAAATATTTTTAAAAAGTAAAAAGGAAGTGTAGATTTTAGACTGTTTTCTTTGAGGTCCTGTATGACAATACATATGTACTCTAGAAATGTGAATTACCATGCTACAGAAAGTTCATGGGTGTTAAAATTTTTCCTTGCTTCTTACCTCCCATAAAAGATCATTTGAGTGTTTTTTTTTTTTAGCAATTTGTAAATTTATTTATTTTTTTAAATTAAGTCGTATATACATAGATAATGAATACATTTATGCCTTTGTGGGATTCAATGTGTTGATTATTTGTACAAATTGTAGTGCTTACATCCTACTAATTAACATAGCTTTCACCTCATTTACATAATTTGAGTGGTTTTTATCCTCCTAATTTTTTGATTGTTAACATTCAGGCTTTGGATGTTTGTAGAGTTTCTAGCCCAAGTCAAGGGTTTCTGTTCCTTGTTCCGGGTGTAAATTGGTCTCACCTGTGTGACCTTGGTCTTTGCTAATGGAAATATGGACTAAGGACAAGCTGTGGCTACCAGGAAAAGGGGTTACATTTTCCTTTTATCTACTTAATTCTGTTCCTTAAAAGACACTGGTATGCAAGCTTGATGTACCTCTCAGTAACTATGTAAGTAAATTAATTGCCTTGGGAAAGGTCACCAAGAGCTTTAAACATTAAAAATGATGAGATTCAGTGAAACAAAATTCTGCCATTAAAATCCGTTTATTACCTCCTGTGTTTGAAACGTATAAGACCTTTAGTAAAGAATGATTTTCTCATTTCTCTTCCCACCCACGTTCCCTGTCAATTTGTTTTATCTGCATTATGCCTAGGTCTTTTTCCTCATTTCCCTAGGGGAAATGAGATTCATAGAGATTATTAAAGTGGTGCAATTAATTCCATTTCCCTAAGAGAAAGGAAGTCTTTCCAACCTCCATAACTTAAATGAATGGGATTAAATTGAAAAATAAAAAAAAAAAAGTAAACTTCTTGCCAACCCAGTACACTATATGGGAATTATCAGAAATAGTCTTATTGGATAGTTGATTGACTTTTCCTTAATTGTATCTGAGGTTTCCAAGAGTTCTAAATTTGTAGGAGGTTGGAATTCCTGATGTCTTTATACTATACCACAATATCTTTATACTACTTAGATGTCTACATACCATGTACCTCATTCTAACTGAATTGTAAAATGGGTTGTCAATTTTCAATGACAGTAAATAAACTGTGTTCTTCCTACTTATTTATTTGGTCTAGAGGAGTAAAGACTACATGTAATTGTAGCAAGCACTTTCTGCATGAAATCTGAAAAGGCATTTCAAGTTTTTGTGTCTCTGGTTCCTTATCTACGAGGCAGTACAGAACATATTTTCTTCGTATGTATGTGTGTATGTGTGTGTATGTGCTGTAAGGCTGGTAGGAAATTAACAGGCAGTGGGTAGGGAGAGAAAAAGTAGGGAAAGAATCCTTCAGGATTAAAAAGTTGAAGCTTACACTTTGTACAGAATTTAATTCTCCAGAGGAAAATGTGTTGCTTTAAATTAGATCACAAGCATTTTGAAGGCAGTAACTAACTCTTCTGCATATTATCTAAGAGTGTGCAGGGAAAAGCCTCAAAAATAGCAAATTTTTATATCATAGACTGGTTGATTTTTGAGTAATTTCACTTGGTTGTTTTACTTTTTTTGGAAAGTGTTTCAAAGTGTGCAGCAGGAGACAGGACTTACTATGGTTTGAATGTTTGCATCCCTCCAAAATTGATGTTGAATCTTCATCTTGAGTGTAATCTTATTAACTAGGGCCTCTAGGAGTTGAATAGGTCATGAAGGTTTCGCCCTCAAACATGGGATTGGCACTCTTGTTAAAGGGCTTGTAGGAATCTGTTAGTCCCTTTTGTACTACCATGAGAAGATGCAGAAAGAGGTGCCGTCCATGAAGCAGAGATCCAGCCTTCACCAGACACTGAACCTGCTAGCACTTGGATGTTGAACTTCTCAGTCTCCGCAACTGTGAGAAATAAATTTACATTGTTTACAATTACCCAATTTAAGGTATTTTGTTGCAGCAGCCCAAATGAGCTAAGAAAGCAGGCTTAGAAGAGTAACAATCACATATATTTTTCTAGTAATAGTTTAAATATAATTGGCATCTTGGCCCATGAGAGGTTTGAGAATGTCCTTGCTATGGACTGAATGTTTGCATCCACTTAAAATTTGTATGTTGGAATCCTAAAATTCACATGTTGACTTGTAGTGGTAGCCAGGAAGTGGGGTCTTTGGGAGATCAGTAGGTCACCAGGGCAGAACCATCACAACTGGGCTTAGTGCCCCTATTAAGAAGAGACACAAGAGCTTGTTCTCACTCTCTTTCTCCATATGGGAGAGCACAGTAAGAAGGGGGCTACCTGCAAGCCAGGAGGGGAACCTTCACCACATGACGGATCTAGCAACACCTTGACCTTGGAATTTTAACCTTCAAAACTGTGAGAAATCAGTTTCTGTTGGGAAACCACCCAGTCTATGGTATTTTTGTTATAAAAACCTAAACTGAATAAGACAGTCCTTTGAAGGAATGGTGTAAATTGCAAATAAGTGACTAGTGGGAATACCTCCCAGTGACAATGCATCTTCTTCCTCAATGATCGGCTGGTAAGTTTTCCAGTAGATACTGGTTGTTTGGTACTTTTCTGTGCCAGAAAGCTCTTTTGAAATAATACCAAACATGTGGACCAATATTTTGTGCAGAGAATGAAAGTCATTTTAATAATTTCTATAACTTTGGAGAGATAATGTAAATTCATTTTATTTTTTAAAATTTCAGATTAATATAAGGGTACATACAATTAGATTATGCTGTTGAGTTTGCTAAAGGTAAAGCCCCAGTGGCAGTTGAATCCTTCACTCAGACAATGTAAATTTTTAAAAACACCCAGAGTCATTCTGGAGATGCATAATCTTAAGTTATGCATACATTTTAAAAACACGGATACCCTACTTTCTTATATAATGTTGAATGCATAGGAAATGGATGATTCACACTTGCTACGAAGAATTTGTTTTATTTTTTTGGAGGGGGGGAGGCTACAGCATGACAGAATAGGGTCTCCCAACTGGTGAATTGATAAGTACAAAGATTTTGGAAGTTTACCTGATCCACAGCCTGCTGTATTTTTTAGTTCTAGCATTTTTTAGGGACTTTTCCACCTATTCCTTTCTACACCTCTGGCATCTGAAAGTGTCAAGAAATATACTTTATTTTCATAAATATATTTTGGAGTCCCAGTTAGAATTTCTGGTTTCTCTTGCAAGTGGAAAAACTCAAGTTCTGTTTTGCAATGCATGTTTCCTTAGTTAAAACCCATTTGGGAGTTTTAGAAATGTGCTCAAAGGTAGGAAACACTTTATTTTCAGGCCAATCTGAACTCGGAGCCCTTTTTCTTCCTCTTCAGATAAAGAAAGAAGCTCAGGAATTGAGTCTGTCTGCTTAAGTTTGGACTGTGGGCTCCCTAAATATAGCCAGTTTCACTTCACCACCTTTTCATGGTATAGACATGGTCTTTGTAATTTTTGTTATTCTCTCAAGTTCAAGGCCTGCTCCTATTTCTGTCTGACCATAGGATGCCTTTGGTTTAGTTAGTGTTCCTGTCATGGACAGTTAGTGCCTACAGTTCTTTCTGGTTTGGATTGAACCACACTGTGTACAAGACATTGGTGTTACTAAGTACACCTATGAGTGACATGGTGGATGGTCTTCAGGCGATGATTAAGGCCAGTCTCTCTTCTGCACAACCCAGTTTCAGGTGTGAAACATTATAGATGGGGTCTCATTCCCCGAAGAAGCTCAAAGTGTATTTATTTATACCTCATGTAATTGAACACAGCTGAATCAGAACTGGTGGTAGTCTGTACTGTTTCACATTTTTCACCCAGATGAATTGAAAAACAATAGTTGCTGACTAATAATTACGTAATCAGGATCAGAGGAAGGTGCTGTTTGCTTATTTAAAAGAATAGTGAGAACTTCAGCAAGCTAGTACCTAAGATTATCTACCCACAGGGTTAGAGAGAGTCATCTTCAACAGTCATCTTCCATCCTCCTTGAGGCTGAGGTTTCTTTGCCTATAAACAGAGATGGTTGGATGCGATGGGATGCTTGCTCTCCCAGTTCTAAAATTCTATGATGCTAAGTTTGGGTCTTTCAGTACTGAATTGGTGAGTTTTAGCATCAGCCTCACTAATGAATTGAACATTTCTTGGGAAATCTCAAAAAGGTTGGCTTCTAGCACTTTGCAGAAGGTGAAATGCCAAACAGTATAGTGTTTATTAGGCATGGGTCACTATAAAAGTTTTGAGACAGACTGTTGTCCATTATTTCACTTCCAAGACACACAGTCAACAGCGTCTGTTCTGATCCACCCGTGCAAGTTTCACCTTGCTCAGCTTCTCGGTGTTGCTGGAAAGGCTTCATTTGTTTCCGTCCATGTGGATTTTATGTTTCTTGATTTTTGTGTATCTCAAAACTTTCATAATGCCCCAGATATCATTTGGATTTGTAATTTACTCAGTTACCGTATTATTCCAGGAATAAATAGGTGGTGATTTATTACCAATTCATGAGACTTACACAGCTAAAACTTTAAAAACCAGCTTCCTATGGACTGAGAGTGCCCCCCCAACTCCTGTAAATTGATGTATTGAAGCTGTACTCCTTGGTATCATGTTATTCGGAGGCCTTTGTGAGACAGTTGGTTTTGGATGGGGTTGTGGGTTCAGTTCCCTTCTAAGAGGACGAAGGGATAGGAGCTCGCTCTCAATCCACCATAAGAGAGCAGGCGAGAAAACGCCATCTGCAACCGGGCAGAAGGCTGTGCCGGAATCCAGCCACCATGGCACCTTGATCTGGACTTTGCAGCCTCTAGCACTGTGGGAAACAAGTAAAGCCACCGAGTTCGTGGTAGTCTGTCACAGCAGCCCAAACTGACAAAGTCACAGCTCAAGAAATTCTCTCTATTTCTGTGGATTTCATTGTCCACAGACATGATCTTCTTACCTGCGTCCTTTCCCCCTCTGTGGCAATGGCTTCAGAGCTCACAATTTTTTTTTTTGCAGTTTTTGGCCGGGGCCGGGTTTTGAATCTACCACCTCCGGTATATGGGGCCAGCATCTTACTCCTTTGAGCCACAGGCGCCACCCCAGTGCTCACTTCTTACCATCAACCATGAAAACCAATGACCTCTGTTTAGTGCCATTTTCTCAGTTTCCTAACACCCTCACCCTATTGTCATCCAGAATGGGACATTTCATCCCTGGAATTGTGGTGCCTTAGGTCTGTCTCTGACTTCTCCTTTTCTGCTCTTTGAAAGTAAGAAGAGGAGCCTCCTTTACTTTCAAGCTTTAAATCTTTACTGTATGCCAGGGACGAGGGGAGACCATAGAATCAGAGACCCTGGGGGAGCTTCTCAGCATCCATATGGCCCACGTTGTCCTCAAGCCACACACTGTGAATCAGAATTGGGGGGCCCCGTGTGCAGCGGCACAATGATGGGCATAAAGTCATCAAATAGTAATTATATTGCCAGGTACTATTTATGGGAGGGTCCCACGGATTGGTATTTCATCTTTGCGTCTTGCATAATTAGGGACCCATGTTCATTTCCACTTCAAGAAGAAAATGGAATTTAAACTCTCCCTTCCATCATCAGAATGTCTGAAAGGATGCCCATGTCATAGAGACCCACCAGGGAGCCTAATGAGAAGTAGGAAGTGGGTACAAGTTTATATAAACTGCGTGAAACAAAAACACACAATATACAGATCCAAACCAGACCAAAACCAGCCTCCCAGACCCCATTGGCTTTTATTTCTCACCTCTCTCAGTGAAAATATGCTTATGGAGACAGACGCCAGAACCGACTCTTTATCTCCTACTGATTATGTGATAAATGTAGAAATGCCAAGTAAATGGTAATTATTTTCATCGGAGTTACTGTCAACCATGTTGCTGTCTTCATAGACTCTAGAGCTAAACTCCCCAAGAAGAGACACAAAAATTACAAGTTACTTGGGAAATTTGCACACGAACTGGAGAATACACGAGACTGTATGTGACATGTTGCTCAAGTATTGAAACCTCACAAGGAGGTTTCTCAAAGAAAGGAAACCGCATATATTGTTCCAGGGGTACTAGCTCAGGGGCATGGTGACTTATTGAGAACTAAGGCCTCTACCTCAGTAATAAGTTCTTTCATCCTCTGTTTCCATTGCTTTCACAGTTATCAAAAACAAAGGCCAAGCACCAGCTTTTTCTTGCTTTATGCCAAATGAAGTCATGTTACACTACTAGGCTCTGCAGCCCCACTGTGAGAATCTGGATGTGGCTACTGAGGGCTTTTTTGCTCTTCACAGACTTTCCCAAATAATTTACTTCTGCTGAGAGCAAAAGGATTTCTTCCAGAAGATCCAAATGTTTAGACCTTAGGATGTGTATACCTTCTTGAAAAATAATCAGCACTTCTTAACTGAAAGAACCTTCTTCACTCTAGGTAAACCTCATGGGCTTAACCTTCACACTATTTTCTTTCTTTACTTTCTTCTCCACAATTTTATTTTATCTACAGTGAGTACATTTTGGCTTAGATTCTTGTCTTGCTAAACCACAAGGGGATAAAGTGACACATCTGAGTAATACATAGTGTCTTTAGGCTTCAAAGTTGAAGCCTTTAGTACCTTTTCATTGGTACCAGATGAACCCCCAAAGGAAATTAAAGCAGCTGGAAACTACTTTTTCTCTGTGCCACTGGTACCTTGTCAGTATCAAATGGTATTTTGAACAATGTCTCTAAAATGTCATAGAAGTATAGAGATACTTTCAAAAAAGTACACGATTTGGTGCAAAAGCAGAAGCTTTGGAAATATACCACAAGAGAAGGCTTTAACATGTTATAATTTTTGGATCGATAGGTATCAGAATACCAAGCAAGGACACTTACTGAGCTCCGGTACTAAGTGTTAGAGATTTGAGGATGAGCAAGGCACAGCGTGCCCTTCAGGCAAGCAGAGGAGACAGACCTGTAAATAACAAACACAACAGAACCGCACCACTCCCTGTTCAAGGGGCTTCCAGACAAACACAAGCCTCAGCCTCATCATTTGTGGAAGTTCTGATGCTACTAATACTTCCTGGGGTTATTTTTTTCCTCTTGAGTTATTGGATTTTATATTTGTTACTCTACAGATGACAGGCACCATTTGGCAGGTGTGTGAACATTCCTCAAATAGCCATTTTTCAAGAGGCCCAGTGCTATAAAGGCATGTTGCTTACAAGGGAAGGGCCTGGAAATGCCATGAAAGGGGTAGTGGAGGAAAGCTTGGTCTGTGTTATTTTCTGTGATGTTTTTCTCCAGACCACAACATTTACTCTCACATTTTTTTTTCATTTCTAAGTTTTTATTTATTTATTTAAATACATGTATTTTATTATTCTTCATTACATTATTTTCCCCCCCACCCCCCAGTGGTAAGACAGAATTGATTTACAGAAAAGAATACAGAAAATGCTAAAGCTCCTGGTAGAGGGAGAGAATTCAAGTGGGGAGAGAGACGCTCTCTCCCTTTCTCTCCCGGTCTTTCCCCATCTCCTCCTTTAGGCCTTTAGCCTCAGGGTATATATAGGTGTATGGGTTCCTTGGCCAGGAAACAATACAGTCCCTTCCGCTGGGGGCAAGGTGAGTGAGTGTATCAATGAATGGATACTGTCCATTCATGGAACTGAGGCCTAGGAAATTCACAAGAAATTGACCTAGGCATGGGAAATGGGGGTTCCACATTTAGTCCTAAGTGTAAAGTGAAGGAGACACCAAGGCAGGTGTCTCCTCGGCAGTTGTCCAGCCTTTTTGGCTATTGGAGCCTCTGGTGGGGGTTGGAGGTACCCCTCCTTGCCTGTCATCCAGCCCGCTGGCTCTTCAGCTGGCTGCCTCAGCACCGACACCGCCAAGGAGGAGGCGGCAGGTCCACCAGCTCCGCTGAGCTGGCTAGGGCGCCAGATGTCCTGCATCAATTCTCCCTCTCTGAGTAGAAACCCTAACTGCTATTAGGGAAAAGGGGCGAAGACTCTATCTAACTGCTTCCTGCGGAATCAGGCGATGATAGAAGGGGGCAGTTAGGGTTTCTCCAGAGGGAGAGTGATACAGGCGTTCATGGACTGGAACCATCTTTATTGTGTGTGGCTTGATGACATTTCTGGAAAACATAAATCTGATTAGTGTAATCAGTAATAGGCAAAGGTAGAACAGCGTCAGGTCAGAAGCACTTATTCAGTGATGCTAAAAGGAAACCATATTAGGATTTTTCTTGCTGTTTCCTAAATAATAACTTCAAACTTT